>BMAV01018442.1:238366-265346 GCA_019973955.1 Trichonephila inaurata madagascariensis
AAAATCACTTCTGAATTTTTAAAAATTTTGTTTCCTAAAGAAAATATCGTAATTCTTTTTACAAAGTTGCACGATTTTAGTTTACGCACAGCACATCGAGTCTGTACGATATTTCTAGCCAAGTTCTATGAAGCTTTGGATGATCAACAACCTCAATGGCCGCTGTAATTCCACTTTTCATTTAATCTCTGTTACGAATTGGAGATTGGTAAACAATCTTCTTCACGCATCCCTACAAGAAGGTGATGCCTTCGTCGCTTGACCATGGTTCAGAATGATGAGGTCCGTCGCCGAAAGCCCTCGGGTAGCCGAACAGTGAGACGTTAATATCTACTCACTCATAAGAAGGTGTTATGTCTAGAAATCTAGGTGGCTTCGGTATTTAACATCCTCCATCCTTCCATCGCCCGGGGAATTTTTTCTCACTTTCAAACTGAAATTTGGTGGCGGAATACTAATACTATACAGTGTTGCAGATTTAAATTCGATAAAACCTGCTACAACTTGCATATTCTCTTGCGGGGAAGTCATTTTAAAACCAGAATGTTGAAAAATGAGGACGTAGCGTTCATCTAGTTCACATTTCATCAAGCAGGAATTTTCTTTTTGGAATATTAAAAACCGTAAGTGAAACTCTTAGTTTATTTTTAACTAATTTTTGAAAGCGTAGGCGAACTTTTCGAGCCCCCTATGTAATACCATATCAGCAATTTGTTTAAATCACAAAATGCATTTCATGAAACATTTTAATTCTAATCAGATTTATATCGAATGCTTTTATTAAAGTTAAAACGATAAAATAGCGAATGCCACATAATCTAAATGAGTCTTTATGATTAATTAAGTCAAAAATCTGAAGCAAAAACTTTGTGAAAGCTCAGAATCAAAAGGTGTTTGAACTCAATAGGATCGCTCCATTTTCATCGGCCAGTCATTTCTACTTACCGGAATCCATTACGCAACTGCTGCGTTACTTGACCCAAACAACATTAACCTCTTTTACCAAGAAAGTGCTTCTCGGATTAGACTTCTGCACGGAGTAATAAATGAGCTTCAGTTCGCAAAAGATCACATACGCTTCGTGCATCAGGAGGGCTTCAGGAGCAATAATTTGAAAAATGAGTTATGGATAATTAACCATATAACGTATCGGTGGAAATAGGCTCTCTATCCATCACGGATATTGTTACATTCAGAAATTAAATAGACCCAGCTGTGCGCTTAGAGCAGAGGAAGGACTGGAAAGAATGTTCTCTGTGTTTCGCTTAGTCAAACAACCCATCTTTTGTAGCATGGTGTTTAGTATTAAATATTTTGAGAACGTTCTATTCGGAACGTTTGAGTTTGGCATTTATTGCTCACTCGTTCTGTATTAAAAGAGTAAACTGATGTAAAAAATATTTGTAGATGTGTTCATGGTTGCAAAATTGTGTTCAGGAATGTTTCTGTCGAGACTTGGAATCGCCTCTTGGTACAATGGAACTGTTTAGGCATTAAGTCCTCACGTTGTAGTAGTATGGAAGCGTTGAAATGGGGTTCTCATTTAAATGTCGTTCTTGCTCTTGATGGTGGTTCAAAATGTTGGATCTTTTTCAGCCACCCTAGCTTCAAATAGTTGTGTTAATAAGCAAATAATGTATAAATATTAAGAAATACTGCACGTCACATCACAATTTGAGTTATTGTTCTACGATTTACTCATCAGCAAAGATACTTCAAGTTTTTACTGGAATTAAACTCATTTTCTAAATCTACTCAAATCGAATTAAGGGTCAAGTTTTGAGGGCACTCAAGACCCTTTCTAACTAGAATTGTGTGGAAGTTTGGAGAGTAAGTGCCAGTCAATTCAGGTGTCATTTTTGTCATTTGATCATGGCCTAAAATTATGAGATACTTGGCGAATAACTCTTTCCAGGTTTCTAAGAGGGACCATAATAATAAATCAACCAATCAAACGTAGCCCCTCCATAATATGGAAGTTAGAAGAAAAAAGTGAGAATGAGAGATTTTTAAAGGTCGCACTATAGAGCAACGAGGGCTATTGCGAAAGGATCTTGAAATTTTGAACAGTGGTCGTGACGAGGATGACACCTGAACTGTCACCTCCCTTTCTATCTTCCATGTCATCAATTTGAGTCTCGACAGATTTAATGTTCAGCAGTCCATCTACACGGTGGGTCTCAGGTTACTCCTCGTTGATCCCATGACATTCCTCCCACGAGTTCATGACCACAAACACTGGGCTACCGTGGCCAAGAGAGAGTGAGAGAGAGAATTATATTGAAGTAGAATTCTATGAATCTGCTCGAGGGCGATTGGCGACGGACCACGTAATTATAAACCATGGTCAAGGAACGAGGCTGTCACTTGAGCTGGTGGCACGCCCTCTTCTAATTTCCGCACCCTATCAATGAAGAGACTTTGAGCCTCGAAAGATTTTAACGTGTAGTGGCCCTTTCTACAAGTCGGGTCTTCATAGGCACTGGGCTCCATCTCATGAAATACCTGCCTCGAGTCCATGATCTTGACCACAATGCTATTGTGGCCAAAGTTAGAATAGGAATGTACCATCCAAGGCAGAAATCATTAATCTGTGGTTCACGCCTATCCGGGTCTTCCGCGCTTTTATAGGTGTTTCACGATGGTCCTATAATGTGATCCGTCGCCAAAAGCCCTTGTGTAGCTAAACAGTGCGACTTTAATAATCAATCAATCCGCGCGAAGGTCCTTCATTTAATGTTAAGTTTTACCTCTTTTAAGGTATCCAACTATTTGTGAGATTTTTTTTTTTAAAAAATGGAGATATGGAGATTTTTTAGGTTTATTTAGTACATTTTTTTTTTTAAAAAAGGCTAAAATTAAGAAGAGAAATATAAATTACTACTACTAAAATGGGAAAAATTGACAAAAAAAAATTACATAAATAGGTGTCGATCTGATCAAATATAGTAAATGAATTAATTCTCAATTTTTCAATTTTGATGTATTACTTTCCTATTCCTTTTTGAAATTGAATAACTGTGGACATTCAGGTTGTTGGTCTTGCAATGCTTCTTAGAGCGTTGCTAAAAATTTTGTACAAATTCGATATGTTGCGCACAACTAATGGCTTACACATTGAAATCGTGCAATAGGGCATTGTAAAAATATTTTAATATGTATTCCTAACCACGCGAACAAAAAATCATAAAGGAATGCCTTTATTTTATTATTTTTTTGTAATTAAAATACTCGTATTTGAAAGTGTTGTCATATTTTTGAAACACCCGTATAATTCCATTGCTTGATCCCTAGCATAAAATAAATGAATTTAATGGATTTAATCAGAGTTAAGAAGGAGGAAAAACTCAAATCCTCAAATCTTTTATAACTTTTAACCAAAGGAAAACAACCAGTTTGCATGTCAAACAATGAGAATAAGAGAAAAGGTTGATTGAAGCAGAAAACACAGAATGGTTCATTACGTTTATATTTGAATTAGAGGAGTTGCGATTTGAAATACATTGTGTGCAGATAAATCGCAGGATTAACGAAGTAAACTTAAAACGTTTTTGTTTCACCGAAGTCTATAAAAACTTATCTGATATAAGCAAGAACACCGATTAACAATGTTTACATAAAAAAGGACATCGCATTGCAAAACTTTCCGAAGCCTTGTGTTGATTATTTTATTTTCATTTTCAACAATCTCTGAAACAAAAACCTGGATGCGATGGTATGCACTTTAGTACCAAGAACTAGTTGAAAATTTTATAAATCCCAAAGCTCTTGCTACGGATATAGACATTGATCGGCACAAATGTTTAAAAAATATGGAAGAAAATCGTCTTTTTTTTCTTTTTGTGAAACGAGTTTACATAATTTTTTTGCTCTTTGAGAATATTTTAATATTTCTGAAATATTGGAATAATTTATGTTCTTTTTGACTGGGGAAGGGAGGGATCTTCCTGTCTTGTCTTACGGCATACCAACCCTCATTATATAAATTAAATTACACAACTATATATAACTATGAGTGAGGGTCATTATATCAACTAACTGATAGGTCATGGGGTTCTGGTTGATACAGGGACATCTGGGTGTCCTAAACATGATGCAAAAGAGCACAAATAGTGTCTTGGGGGCCGCCATCACTTGTCAGTGGATGTTCGAAACATCTTCGCGCCAAGTATACGTCCAAGTGTACGTCAACTGAAATTTGTCATGTGGATTAAACTAATTCTCAGTTCAACCATTATACTCTTCGTAAAATTGTCTGTATGCTGGAATTTCCACCAATGACGGCGGCCAGATTTTTTCAGATGTTATAATATACTCACCTGATCGGGACATCTGCTCCTGCACCTCAGCTCCCAATGGTCACGTATACTGGAATGGGCACAGTAGGCCCTGGGCCGCATGGGCTGTTGCACCACTGAGTTTTATAAAATACTCGAGACAAAAAAATTAATACTATTTTCCTGACAGAAATAAATGCTCGAATACATTGCCAATTCTGAGGTTAGTTCCCTTCTCAAAGCATGTCAAAGAGCTGCATATTAGGGCGGATCGAAATGTTTTTTTTTCTTTTTCAGAATTTTAAAAAGTATCTATGTGAAAAAGATCTTCTCTGTTATTTATATCAAGGGGAAAATAAAATTTTAAAAAATCAGTTTTTATGTTAAGTGCTGCCCCAAAGGGAATGAAGCTTAGGTATTTAAATTTTTTTATGGTACTAGTCGAAGTAATTTTTATTAAAGGAAAATAAGCATTTTAGTTCTTCTTAACATTTATTGCGATGAGAGGATACACATGCTAAATAGTTAATAGAGAATAAAATAATAATAATAATAAAAATAATAATAAAACGGGTGTTTTTAACAGGCTTTTTAGTATCAGATTTTAAGAAAAACCTACTGTCAAAATTACAGAGTATAATAAAGCTGAAGACACGAAAAAAAAGTTTGGATCGGACTGTTTAGACGGTGGGAGGAGAATACTGGGGATTTGAAATGCTGCAATATACGTTGTTGTGGCTAATGCCACCTGTCTGACGTAATCAGAACGAGGCCCACGAAATTCATCGCGGCAAGGGGCTAGAAGTACGCCTGTCGTTGGCTTTGAGCACCATACAGGGGACAGTACGAATTAGCTCGGCGACATTCCCCGAAGGGACGATAGATGGCTACACCACCTATCTCCACCTCCACAATTTTGGCATGGAACAGATGGGAGGGAAATATTCTCTAGTCCCCTGCACTTGTGATTCAGCCTACAATACTTTCGGACCCACTGATTTAACGAGCACGTACTTCGTGTGTATTCGGAAGGTATTTGGTGGCTTTGAACATAGGACCCAGGCCTTCTGATCTGGAGTTTGATGCTCTAACCAGAGGGCTACCCACGGCCCTAGTAATGTAGGTTTTACCATTCATTACTCACTACTCACTTATCAATAATTATCCTTTCTGGTTATTTATATTGCAAAAAATAATTTTATTTGAGTCTAAAATCATCCATGTCTTTTCCCATTTTTTCAAAATTTCTACCCATTTGTGGCAACATTAAATTTTGAAATTATTTTTCTCCTAATCTCCATATTACAGAAACTTTAGTCCTTGGGTATAAAATTTTTTTTCTCCACCCAATTATATTACTTGATGAGATGCGCTTTTCCTAAAATTTGAACAAATTTCTGTTCATTCTTTCTTGGTGTACCATTTTTAATGTCAAGTATGGTATTTATACATTGCCATAAATAATCATTTGTTGTAGAAACCCTTTTTGTAAAAGAAATATATAAAAACTAATGAGCTTAACTGAATGCATTTTACCATGAAAAGTAATTTAGTATGAATGCTGAATGGCACACACACACAACATGCGCGCGCTCATGTACACGCACGTGCATGCACGGACACACACAAGCACGCACACACGCACGCACACACACACACACACTAGAGTGACATACCTGAGTGAGAACCTCGTATTTTTAGCGTTGAGCGAGCGCACCATGTAGGCAGGGGGCACCATGTTGGCGTTGAGGGAATACCACTGGGTCAGCAAACTCACGTCAAAGCCGGCCTCTTGAGCCTTTTCGTAGATGGGATCAAACTCGGTGGCTTCAATGCACCGAGGAAGGGGACAAGGTTTATACTTGTTGCCAATTAAACACTATGGAAGAAAGAACTTGTGTAAATGTTTCAATAAAATGGATGAATACTAATACTCCTAATAATAGTGCAGTATATATCATTTTTATATATTAATTCAAATTTAGAGTAGGGTGTAAATATTGACCTTTATTTTATGAGCAGCTGAGTTCGTGTCGTGTACTTCTGGGAAAGTCCAATCTTATAAAACTAATCCGATACATACATCAAAGTTAGCACATATTTTCCTAGGAATATGATATCCTTTTATTAGAAAACTTAGACCAGAAGTAATTAATAACGATGATTTTTTTATAACAAATATCTTATATTTTCATTAGTTACTTCGCACTAATTTTCCTATTTTCTAAATTTTGCTTCAATTTTTTCTTTCTGTGTACTGATTTATGTGTGTGTTTCAATTTATTCATGTTATTCAAATTCAAATTATTTTATAAAAATATTTCGACAGTATTTTGGGAATCTGATATTATTTAGGATCAAAAATAACCTTTATTACTAAGAAATCATTTTACATTAAATATTTTCATATTTTACGTTTCTAAAAAGAAAGACAGAGACGACAATTTCACTTCTTAAGAAAATAACGGTTTTATGTTAATTTATAGCGTATTAACAGGAAGAAAAATATTCTTATATTTTGCTAATATTTCTTTATTTACTTATTTTATTCTTAGTTTCTATTTATAATTGATAAATATAAAAGAAATATATTACTTTTGAAGTATACTATTAATTTTATATAAGTTACAGACTTCTTTAAAAATACAAATTATACATTATAAAATTCTTCAGAATGTAATATATATTTATCATATAATCACCTAATAACGAATACTGTAAATTTCACGGTCGATATTTATTTAAAAAGAGAATAACTATGTAAAAAGAAAATTATTACTCATAAGTATTAGCGAAGTAGGAAATATTTTATTAATTTATCGCATCCTTCAAAATCTGTCAGCTTGAAATTAAAGATAAGAACAAAATATTTAAGCGTATTGTAATTGCTTCTCAGACTTTTCAAATGTAACCCTAAGTCAAATAGGATAAAATACATCGTTCGAATAAAATGTTTTCGTTAAATAAAAAAAGAAAATCTCTGAGTGTGCATGCAAAGTTAAGCCCTCGAGTAATAATATTTTTAAGAGATCGTTTTTTTAAAGAATAAAAATCATTTTTGACATTTTAATTTAAATTTCAGCCTTGGGAAGCAATTGATAATAACTCTATGACTCCGGTGAAATAACTCTATGAATACCAAAGTGTAGCTGAAGGAAGTAGTGCGATAAAACTCATGAATTCAAGGGAAACATTTAAAATATTTCTTTCTTTATTAAAAAAGATTTAAAGAAAAAAAAGTAAAAGCGATATAAGTTTATTTTAATTTTAATAGAACATTTTTATTTTTGAAATTAAGCTGGCATGACAGTTTTTTTTAATGCATGTGTTTATGAAACACAAGCTCGGTGGCCGAGTGTTAGCGTATCGCGCTTCCACACCACAAGTCCGAGGTTCTATCCTTCGAGTTTGCCAAAGTCGACTCAGCCTTTCATTCCTTCAGTGATACCAAATTTGCTTGGGTATTAAACCTAGGGGTTTCATTTCGGACGGAGTAGAGATGGCCACAATAGGCTTTGGCTCTCATTGGCTGTTGCTCCATTCAGTTTAGTTTAGTTATGTTTATGAAACTCTGTGCATGAGCATACATATATACAAAGGTAAAGCGCACAGACTTGAAATTCTAACAACTCCTCTATTACGTATAAAAGCAACAAAACAAAATACACTGTGGTGTTCTAGTGTTCAAAATAATGAGAAATTTAACTTTTTTGGTTGTTTACTCTATAAGTACTGGGTACAGTTTAATAACTTTAGGTATACACCTAAGTTGACAAAATGCATAAAATCATTATGCAACCACAAACAAATAACCCTGCAATTATATTTTAATGCAGAACTGTTTAAAAGTTGAGGTTACAAAATGATATACAAATTAGAGAAGTACAGAATATGGTCCCTTCTTGCAGTTATAGAAGTTTCCCACTTGAATTCTTTTTGGGCATGAGACTGCACATTAGATTCTGTGACAATCCATCCCTCTCTTTCAATAACACTATTTACAGGTCTTGGATGTGTCTGAGCAAGGAAAGTTGCAGTTATGTTTCCAGGAACATTTCACGTATAAAAGACTTAAAAAGTTTGGAGATCTGGCTAGTCAATTCATCCTGCGGATAATCCCATTTTCCAAAAATATGTCGGGCAGATGATCCTTCTTTAAACAAGCCGTCTGTTCCTTCCTTTTAACTACGTGAGTAACTTGCATTTGAGAATATCTGTAAACCTTTTTTAACTGCATATTCTCCAACACTTACTTATGTATACGGTTGAAATTTCATAGTGTTGCACTTTCTGTGTTGGGTGGTGTTAGCAAATTATTCAAATGTTAAAGAATAAATACCGTAAAATCCGGCGCATAACGCGCACTTTCAACACAAAAAAATGCAATCGAAATTTACAGTGCGCGTTATATGCCAGATATAAAAATGTAAGTTTAAAAAATAAAAAAAAGATATATGCATAAGAAAAATTAAACTTCCACATAGATTGGAATATTATATATTTGAAAGAGAAAAATGACATATATATATTTATATATACTTAATGAGAGAGAACTTATAAAGGGTCCTCTGATTCCAGTAGTATAGATAGTTCAAAATTCTTGGGATAAAAACTCTAATAAATGACTTAAAATCATACGAGCCTTATACACGTACACTTCTGGTTCCTTTGTAAAAAAGAGAATTCGCGTTATACGGCGAAATACCTAAAAATTAAAAAAAACGCGGCTTGAAAGTATGGGTGCATGTTATACGCTAATGCGTGTTGTTCATCAGATTTTACGGTTAATCATTCAACATCTCATAAAAATAATATGATTACTTCATACTCATTTTTTGCAACATCAAAATTTTTGAATAATTTTTTATACTCCATACAGCTATTATACTGCCTGAAGAAGTTAGATTGGTGTACAAGGTGTCCAAAAAATAGCAACCAAACTCAGAACAGCCAAATTCCTCGATGGAAGTACATAAGAAATGGCCAAAGAACTGTGCCTCTACGATCCATAGTTTACGGAAAAAATACGGGACATGATGATGAATGAATGATGGTACATGATGAGGCTCCAGTGCATTTCTAAGCTCATGTACAGGATTGGCTGGATACAGCATACCCCACCCACTTTATCGGACATGTGAGTCTAGTTATATGGTTGCATGGATCACCTCATCACACATTGTTAAATTCTTTTCCTATGGGGCTATCTCAACGAATTGGTGTAACGAGACATAGTGAATACACAAACGCACTTCGCAGTCGCTCCTTTGCATGCTACTTGTACTTTTGTGGACGTAGTACTGCTGCGAAATGTACACTCATCAAATCCACGGAGAAGTCAAGCTTGCCTTGATATGCACGGTGGATATATACTTTGAACAACTGCCTTTTTTTATATTTGCAAATACTGCAGTTCATCTGTCCAATACGATGACTGTTCGTTGTGACGTCATACTTTGTTTTTGGTATTTTTCACTTAAACTATGGATCGTGCAGGTACAGTTCTTTTGAGAATTTTTATGTACTCCCAATGAAAAATGTTGCTGTGCAAAGTTTAGTCGCTATTTTTGGGTCATCTTGTGTAATAACTGTACGTTTTAGCGTAGAAACTCATTAATTTATTTATCTACATATGATTACTATACACAATTGGAGTATCATCTTAAGGATAACTAGAAAGAACATGCTAGAAAAATCCAACAGACAATTAATTACATAAATTTAATTATTTGTTTTAGTATATTGCTGTGCAATGAATTCTTTTCCAAAGATTCAGCACCAACAAAAGAATAGAAAGAAAATGCTTAGTAGCTAGCCTCCAAGGAACTTCTTTTTCAACTCATTCGTCTAAGGCAGGGGTGGCCAACCCAAATGACTTCGCGGGCCACTTTGGAAAAATTTTACAATCCCGCGGGCCACATATAAAAATATATATCTTTATATTAGATTTGGATCCATTACAAACATTTGTTGGAGTGAAAATTTAAAACAGACTGATCTATTATTATTGTTTTCATTGTTTTTCATATGTACAAACATAGATAATATAATAATAATAACGCAACGATAAAATAATGTTTAATTTATTTAATTAGTGTGATAACTGTTTCTCAACTCTTTCACTTAGTTTTAGCAAGTCGACCTCAATGCATGTGTATTTGCGTATCGTAATTGATGTTGCAGATTTTCGTGCGTTCAGTTTGAGCACGATTTATGTTTGATAAATTTCAATTTAGAAAAAAAAAAGATATTCGCAGTAACGAGATAAAATAATAACAGCTATGAGATTTATTTTTTACAAAAAAAAATAAATAATAATAAATAATAATTTTTAAACAAAAATATTGTACAAAATAGTCGAATTTCGTAAAGTTGTAAGGAATTTCGCGGGCCGCAAAATTATTCAAGGCAGGCCACATGCGGGCCGCGGGTTGGACACCCCTGGTCTAAGGCATAGGATGAAAAGGACATGGTCCCGAAGGTAATCCAATTTAAAAATTACTACATGCCTCAAGACAGCAGTCAAAGACATCAACGGTCCCTCTTTACTAATTTATTAAACTGAGAATGCCAATTACCACAAGAAAGCATCCCAAAGACTCTTGATAGCAGTTCTCGATCTCCATGAGTTGTTGTTCAAAGGCGTGAGGGTCGTACGTGGAGTCTAAGTCATTACCCAGCTGGACGTCCAGGACTTCCAGGTCCACTCCAGACGATGCACAGTGTCTCTGAAGCTCGGGCCACACGTTCTCGTGCAGATAGCGACGCTCCATCTCAAAATCTGAAAAAAGGCAAAGAAGGAATTTGTACATATTTGAATTTTTTTAAAAATGATTTAAGAAGGATAGAGAATATCTACACTATGAGTATTGAAAGCACAGGAGTTTAGCGTTTATTTGACAAAAAACGGCACATAAAATATGAAAGGGTAACAATAAGCAATATTCAGAAGCAATTCTAAACCGAGTTTCAAGGTATTTTACCCAAGATATTTACAAGGCTCTTACAAATTTTGGTAATTGATGCTTAGTTTTATCTTAAAACGGTGTACATAATTTAAATCTTTATGTTTAATAAGTTAATATTACTTTTTCTGGTGAATTTATTATATCATGAAAACTGTAATATTAGCAAGTACATTACATTATAATGGCGTTTCATTTGAAACTAGTGAACTATTGAAGGAACAAAACCAAGTTGGCATCATTTATAGCTACAAAATTTGGTGACTTGTTAACCATTGTTGGTGATCATATGAATGCTTCTCGAATTTACTACAGAAGTCTATATGACATCATGTAGCCGCGCAGACTAAAAATAGCGGTCGCTTCCAGAAACTGAGTTAGTTCTACTTTTTTTTCAAATTAGCTACCTCTAAAATCAATATTAAGCTTAGGTACAAATATAACCAAGTAAACGTAAGCCATTACGACAGGTTGTAAAGAATACTCATTGAAATACGTAATCTGTCAACCACACAACCCATTCTTCTTCGGCTGTTGAAGTACTCACTTCGGTTTGTCTGTCTACGACTAAGTGGTTGCTTGCTGATAGGTATCATTACATACCTGAATTTTTAGACACTGATAAAATTGTGTCTGAAAGCTGTAAAAGGTGTGAGAATCTTCTAAAACATTGTAGGAGTTTTTTTGCAGCTTATCTATTTTAAGGATTGTTTTAGACAATAAACTTCATCGCACTTGGAGAACTGTTTTGTTCTTTGAGACTGATAACATAAAAACCAAGAGCTCCGATCCACACGCACCGATATCATGTAATGGATTAAGAGGATCCAAACATCAGTGCTTATTATTTCTTCTTCCGTTTGAATTATATTATGAATAAATGAATTTTTATGAATGACTCTTTTTTGAATACCCCAAGAATGAGAGAGATCTGCCCCTTCATTCATTTTGATAATTTCTAACATAAAAGGAGAGATGAAATATATTTACGCAACACAAATGCATTTGTTTTTTCAAGGACTAGTCTGAAAACTAGATCGTGAGTCACTATGGATCACAGTAGCTTTTCTGTTCTCATTTGCTCTTTATTTTGATACATTATACAACATTAAAGTGTTTTGATTTTTCTCTGATTTTCATTACTTTAGGTTAATTTTGAAGGACTAATATGTATTTGTTAAGCTCTTTTTATCAACATTCCCTTAACAAGGATATCAACTTGGGATTAATTAAGAAAGTCCAGAAAATTTATTAAATTACGATATTTTCAAAAAAACAAAACAAAACTGTAAGATATATTCAGATCTTCTTAAAATATACTATAAAAGAGGTAATGTTAAATAGTTATACCATATATATATATATATATATATATTAGGTTGGGGAAAAAGAAATCCATTATGTTTTCGGTATATGGCTGTAGTGTCAATATCTCGAGAAGTATCAATCAAACAGTTTCAAATTTATGCTCGTTGTCAAGGTGACATTTTATACAATTTTTTTTTTTTTTTTTTTTTGCTTTTTTTTGTTTGGTTCATTTAGTTGCGAGTTACAGAATGTTAAAAATGGAAGTCAACAAAGAGAACATTCGGTACATTTTACAGTTTTTCTTTGATAAAGGTGATGGGGCCGATACTGTAATAGCTAATTAAGTGCAATTTTGGTTTCGTCGATTCCATTCAGGCATTTTTGATGTTAAAGACACATCTCGCAATGGCGGGCCCGTCGGCAAAATATTGATAAAATCACAGAAATAATCGAAGTTGACCGGCATGTTAGTAGCCGTAACATCGCCAAGAGCTAAAGATCGACCATAACAGCTTTAAACCATTTGCGCAAAGTTGGATTCAAAAAGAAGCTCTATGTTTGGGTGCCACACCAATTAACACCAAAAAACATGATGGATCGAATTTCCATCTGCGAAGCCTTGACCAAACGGAAGGAAATCGAACCATTTATTAAACGGATGGTGACTGGGGAGGAAAAATGGGTCACATACGACAATATTGTGCGAAAACGATCGTGGTCAAAGCGCAGTGAAGCAGCTCAAACGGTGTGGCCAAACCAGGTCTATTGACTAAGAAAGTTCTCCTGTGTATTTGGAGGAATTGGAAAGGAATCATTTATAATAAGTTGCTTCCGTATGGCCAAACCCTAAATTCAGATATCTACTGTTAACAACTGGACCGTTTGAAGCTAGCAATTGACCAGAAACTCCCAGAATTGGCCATTAGCAGAGGTAATGTGTTCCATCAAGACAACGCCAGGCCACACACGTCTGTAGTGACTCACCAGAAACTCTGGGAGCTTTGTTAGGAAGTTTTAATGCATGCAACATATAGTCCGGACCTAGCACCAAGCGATTAGCACCTTTTTCTCGCATTAGAAAACTTTCTGAGTGATAAGAAATTGGGATCAAGAAAAGATTGTGAAAATCGATTACCAGAGTTTTTCGCCAATTAGGACCAAGACTATTATGAGAGAGGTATTATAAAGCTACCTTTAAAATTGCAAATTATACAACACACGGTGCATTTTTGACCCAAATTGGACAATCCGAAACATGTTAAATATATTTTTGAATTTCATGGGATATATATATATATATTAACATTTAAATTTAAACTTTTGCTTTTATTATAGTTTAACCAATATAATTCCTTTAAAAGAAGATGCTTAAACTGCTGTATCTTATGACGTTGTATAATATGCACGACTTTTATAAACAAATAGTCAGAGGTCAGTTAGAGCTAATGAGAATGAAAGTTATATTAATGTTCACTATAAAGCAACACGAAGGCTGTTTACGACACACACACACAAACTTCTAATTATTATTTAAATATTTAAACTTTGCTGTAAGTTTTTTTTAATAAATTAAGGGTGAGTGAGTGAGTGAATATTAACGTCGCACTGTTCAGCTACACGAGGGCTTTTAGCGACGTACCACGTCACTTTGAACCATGGTCAAGTGACGTAGATGACACCTGAGCTGGCACCCCCTCTCCAAACTGCCCCACCATGCCAAGAAGAGGACTTTGAGCTGGACAGATTTAAAGTGCATCAGCCCCCTCTACATGAAGGAACTTCAGTGACACCAGGACATACATACGTCTCACTAAACTCGTGAGTTAATGCCCCAGGCGTATATATACTTCTTTCCGAATTACGATCTTTTCTGTGCACTGTTATCCATAAAATTATTCCGAAGTTTTTAAATGCAATAATTGACCGTTGACAGTTTTTGTGAAGGATTTACTTATATCAGGTGATTTCCTTATTTATTCCTTTTCTTCCCCCCTCCTCCCATACATGGAATCCCCCTACGTGAAAGTGGAAATATTGGGGAGCCAATCCCGTAACTTTTAATCGGCAGTGAAGGGATTACTTATAAACCATATTTTTAATTGGCAGTGAAAGGATTATTTATACACCGCATCACACACACACACAGCTATCATGATCAGTGTTAATTTTTGTATATATTATTTTAATTGGTAATTACTAAATTTTTTTTGTTCTTAACTTAGTATTGCTAAATTAATTATAAAATACATTGTGTGTTCAATAATGATACATTTACAAGTTTATTATATCAGTGTAAATGTTATTATTATTTTTATTATTATGTCAGAATGTATTTTGTTTACTTTCAGTAACTTAATAATTTTTTAAAAATAATATTTTGTTTTTAACTTTTCAATATGCTCTCGCCCCCCTTGTAGAGTTATCATGCCCCTTCAGGGGGGCGAGCCCCACAGTTTGAAAAAGGCTGGATTAGAGGGATACTGTTTTTAAGAATTAATTCCAAGGAATGAATATTAAATGATAAATCCATTGATAATGCAGATAGTTTCTCTAAAGATTCCGGTAAATTCTGAAGCCGAGATTTAAAATTGTAATTGAAATTATTATTACATTATCATATCCATTTGTATAGTTTATGTGATGACACAAACATGTGATTAATGGTATTGAAATTATTACATGTGTTATTTCGTAAATTTAATTTTAAAGGAAAAATATATTCTTTTATGGTGTTTCATTATTTTTTCTTGTTTTGCAGATCTCTTTAGAAGGAAGCTAGAACAACAACTAGCTGAGGGTTACATCAAAACATTAGTGGAGGTGCTTAGTTGGCGGATGATATTCACGACAAAAACTAATTACGTTTACAGTTATGGACCTAGTAATAGCGTCCGTAAGAATGGGAATAATTTCATTGTAAATGTTTTTATTTTTCTGCTTCTATTTATCAAATTTTTGGGTACTCATATTCATTTAGTCTTCCATAAAGCAACAGAAACATTATGCCTTAAAACAACTTTCTAAATTGTAAATGTTCTATTTGTTACCTAACTAATGTCAGATATCTAGGTAAGCAATACAGCTGTAACCGTTACAGCTCTAAAGTCGTTTATATGCAGATTACATATCTAATCTGCAGATTAACTGATTTTTTCACTTCAGCGGTAACGTAACAACAGTTTATTAGAACATTTTAGCATTTCTTAAAAATAACACAAGTAATATAAAAGAACGTTATTAAAGTCAATTCCTACTGAGGTGAAAGAAAGAAAAATTTTATTTTAGTTACTTTTTATTGAATAATTACAATTAATATAAATATGTATATACATAAGACAGAATCACACCATTAAATGGCAAAATAGAAAGCGATTTTCCTTGCAATTTTTCCCTTTTTTAATATGGTGTTGGACTATTATATTTTTGTTTGTTTCTACTTAATTTAATTATTCCAATAAAATAGTATAGTAAAAAGAAACCCCATTCCAGAAATTAAGCCATCCCAGGTGGGATTCGAACCCACGCCCTTTGGATTTTTATTTTTATATTTGGTGTTGGACTATTATTTTTGTTTGTTTCTTTTATTATTTAATTAAATTAAATTAAAGAATCAATATTTGAAAAAAAAACTAGTAACATCAAGTGACATCCACTACAAGTTTAAAAAAATGTATTTGAACTTGAGAAGATGAATAAAATTTAAACAAGATATATATTTATAAATAAATGTATACAGGGAGAGTTTGAACTAATAGTAGGAACTGAAAAACATTTTGAACTCCCGCAAAAAAGGGGTTTTTTTTCTCCCCCTTTTTCTTCTAAAAAATCAGATGGTATATTTTCCTTTATATTACAGTACCAACAATACCTTACTACCTTATATACACTCGTAATTCATTCACTTCAGAGCCCCAACGGTCTATCTTTAATGTATGAACTCAAAGCAAAGCTATCGACCGCGTATACTTTATTATTCCATCCTATTTCCACTGCAGAAAGTTTTTGCTTTTGCTCCATGCCTTTCCATCCCAGTTACTATAGCGATGGCCACTCCAGAAGTTTCAGCAACCCTTTATTGACTGAGGAGGGGGAAGGGTCTTGGCATTTATGTATGGGGGCAAGCACACTGACCCTTTCTCACGCGGCGTTCGTGAGAGATATGGATTAGAGGCCGTCATTGAATCTGCATAACAGAAGTCACCATTCCCAGGAATGCGATTGGCTCTGAGGTAGGGATTGGGATTGGTTGATTAATGGATAGGCGGAGATTGATTCAAATCGTATTAATCTGTCGAATGTTTGATATAGACTAGGTACAAGGGATATCTTTTCTTTCGCTTGAACGACGCGGGATGTGAGTTAAGAATTTACGTATTAAGGGTATTAGTGTTTTGGATATGTTAAATTTGAAGTTCAGAGTTTAACGGTTTAATATTTCTTGATTAAGTTTACTCAAGAAATTCTTAAAAGGCTATTAGTGATTCAACTAGCTGTTTGCTTAACCCAGTGATTCTCAAAATTTCAATATTTGCGACCCAATGTACAATCATAATCTACTATACTTTAACGCTAAAGCTACAATACGACTTTAATGTCTTAAGTGCCACCGGCGTATATATACGTCTCGTTCAACAGATGCTTTAAATGCCCAGAACGTATATATACGTCTTTCGGGAGTAGGATCTTTTCTTTGCACTGCTATCCATAAAATTATCCCGAAGGCTGTGGAATGCAAAAAAAAAAAAAAAAATAAATAAATAAAGGCCTTGACAGAGTTAGCGAAGGATTTTGTTACATCAGAGGATTTCTTTATTTTTTTTCTTTCTCATCCCCCACAATACATCACATACGAGCGCCTACGTGGAAAATGGAGACATTGGGGAGCGAATCGTGTAACTTTTAATCAGTAGTTTTGGATTTATTTATAAAACGTACAAATTATCAAGAAAAGTGTTAATTTTTGTACATAATTTTATATTTGATTAGCCCATATGGTCACTGGTAATTATTGAATTTGTTCTTAGCTTAGTATTGTTAAATTAATTATCAAATACATTGTGCAGTGCTGATACATTTATATATAAGTGTATTATATCAGTGTAAATATTAATTTTTTTTTGTTATGTAAGCATGTATTTTGTTGTTTACTTTCAGGAAATAAATACTTTTTTTTAAATAATCTTTTGGTTTCGACTCTTTGATATTCTCGCACCCCACTAGGGGGCACCTCTCACAGTTTGAGAAATGCTGGCTTAACGCATTCACTTCCAACCACGAGATATCTCATAGTAAGTGTGTGTATCAAAATTGCCGGCTACGAAATATCTCGTAGTTTGGGCTGAAATTTTTAATTGATTACATATCTCTATTTGAGTTAGGAATTATTAAAAAATGATGAATGAAAAATTTATATAGTGCAAAAAACATATTAATTATCAATTTTCATTATTAGAACAATAACTTAGACGATTAGATTATAAAATAATAAACATGTATATATGAATGTATAATATAAGAATTAAAAAAAATATTTTTATTGCTGTTGCTGTGTATGACGAGCTTTCAAGCAAGAATCTACGCAAGTTGCTGTGTTGTTAGGACACAATGAACAAAAATACCTATTTTTCTTGCGTTTTTCTTTTTGCTTTGCATATATTCCCCATGGCTTTGTAGGCATCTTTTTTTTCTGTGGGAGGAAGATGTTCTAAATATTGTGAAAATCAATTGCGTTTGTATAACAGTTGCTGCTTCCTCATGTATTACTGCCGTTACCATCCAATAAATGCATAACAACTGATTCTCTAAGTTGACGCTTCCTTGTCTTTTTATTTCCTTTATTTCTTTGGTTATAAAACACGTATGCATCCAGAAGGAAGATTTCGAAGTAGGGTAGTGTGATTTTCTTGCATCAACAGATGGTTTTCCTATGGTCTGCTAATTATCCGTTCATTTTTATTATTTTACAACGCTTTGAAACTACCATAACCTTACAGGTTTTTCCCAGCGAGGATCATTATACCTCTGTATGAAAATCTGACATAAAATTACACATCGAACTGTCGCCAAATGAAATTAAGTGACGATCTTGTAAAATCAAGTAAAAAGAAAAGAAAATCTTTGCATATGAAGAATTTGATTGAAAAAAAAAATCACTACTCGTAGTTGGCACTTAGCACAGGAATCTTATTCAGTGACGCCAGGCTACGATTTACCTCGTAGTATTTTTTTCAAATCCTACTCTATTAGCTCACATTCTCTATTTAATTATTTATTTATCTTGGTGGAATTTTCAATTCTTAATAAAATATATTTTAAAGCGCTCAATTGAGCTGAAATTTTATATACATGATTATTCTGGATGACAATACCAACAACGTGACCTGCCCATTTAATTCGTTGTATTTTGATAAAGTTAACGATGTCAGAATTTTTATAAATATCATTATATTTTGTAAAATATTTCATGTTTTCTTTAAAATAAAATCTTGGCACCCAGGGCAAGAAGCTCTAAATTTATCTGGCAGTCGATAGGTTAACTCAGCGATACTCAACCTTCGGCCCATCGAGTCTTTTTAAGTGGACAGGTCAGTGCCCATTACTCTGAAATATTTGGTGTCAAGAAATCAAATATGTCAATTTTGCTTTTTGTTGTCGATGTCGTACGAATGTGAATTGAAATTCTTTTTCTATTTGTAACGGTTACAGATAGTGGTAACAGACAACAGTGGAGCAGCGATTGTTTTATGGGTGAAATTAATTTTTAACTTATCTTTCATGTCTTGCAAGCGAAAAATATCTGAAGAAAATATGTCGTTTTAAGACAATTGGGAGGTTTGACTATTTTCTAGTGAAAAACAAACATGGATCAGTAATTGTTTGATTTATCACGAAAGTGCCGAATTTAAAAAATAGCAATGAACAAGAATCATTCAATGACACTTTTTCTCGAAGATCTCTTTCAAGATGTAATAAATAGGCTTTCTTTAAAAATCTTTGTAATAGCAACAAAATGTTTTTTCAGTGGAAATGTCACAGCGGTAACCAAGATACCTTATGAAGTTCGTTATATTCTTGGTACTTATATGAAACCGTTTATACTAATGCAGAATTTGTGAAGGAGTGTTTCTTAAATGCTTCTAATTCAGTGTTAGTGACAGAAATAAAAAATATGAAAAATAATAATTAAAAAAAGCAAAACAGGAGTTAAAATATTTTTACCAATTTTTCACATTTTAAACATCCCCCTCCTTCTTTATCCTCATGATGAGGTCCACGTGAAATTGCTAACATATGTATGCGGCCCACCATGAAATAGTTGACATATGTATGCGGCCCAGCCGAAAAAAAAGGTTGAGTACTTCAGGGTTAACTGATTAGTAACAACTCATTCTAATACAACACTAGTGATGTTAGCGACGGATCTCGTGACCATGTTAAACTTGGTTATGTGACAAGATTGGCATTTGAGCTGTTATTCTCTTTGAATATCCACACCGCGTCAGTGTGATTATTTTAAGACACAACCGATTTAGCATACATTTTCCCTTCCGCGTGGCGAATTTTTAAAGACACCAAGATTCGAACGCATGACTCGAAAGAAAGAAAGCCAGCCATAATTACACGACCATGACCACACGACTAACACATAATCTAGGCTGTTTAACCCTTAACTACTCACTGTTGCATTTCTGTAGTATATGATTTATTTTAATTTAACAGGCTCAATATTTTTTTAATTACCTACATATCACTTATCTGAGAAAAAAAAGATTACTGCAACGAAATACATGCTAATTTTGTCACATATGGGAGGTGTTGACTTGCTTAATAACATAATTGCTCGACACAAAATATTAATGAGAAGCAAGAAATGGTATATGAGAATTTTTTTTTTTCATTTGTTCAAAATCTAATGAATTCACAGAAATTCAAATCGGAAGTTACATCATGCTTATGCAAAATGGGGTGCAATCAAAATGCTAAAAGAGAAAGGGCTAGTAATACTTCAATAGAACAAATGTTTCAGAATAAAAGATGCAAAGGGAATTGTCCAATCCATTCCATGTAAGGACATTTGTAGAGATGGTATAAATCATTGGCCTATATGGTCAGAAAAGCGAATACGGTGCAAGTTTCCAAACTACGAGGGCTACACTCAAACTGAGTACGAAAAGTGTAAAGTAGGACTTTGTTACAACAATTACTTTAAAATTTTTTATTGTATGTAAGGCTAAAGCAATTTATAACAATGAATAATAAAATCCTCATATAAAAAAAGTTTTGTAATTTACAGCACTACTGCGCAATGTTGCACTTCTGCAACAAATAAAAAATGACTGAAATTCAATTTAAAACTGCTTAATTTTTTTCATATTTTTTCTTACTTGATTTACTTTTCTTACTTACTTTTTTACTTGAGAACTAGCTGATACAATTTTTTCATAGAAATTTTAAAAATTGCGAAGTTAAGGGTTACGTCTAGGGTGTCCTACTCAAAGGGTAACTTGGGTAAAAAGAAACAAGGTTTAACTTTAGTTGGGCCGTAAAAAAAATCAATATTCATAGAAACGTAGTTTCATTTCGAATAATGTATAATAATCAACATATGTAAAGAAACAAAAAATATTCAATATTTACGTCCTGATACTTGACATCTCTTCTCTACAACTATCTTTTATATTTCTCTCGGAAGAACTTTTTAAAAAAAATTTATTATATATTATTGTGTGCTGATATATTTGCCGCTGCCACAAAAATGTTCATTGCGGGCCACTCGTTTGACACCCCTGGCTTAAGTCATGGTCTGAGCGAAAATGAAACATGAGATATTGCGTAATTCTCCAGATTTTCACATCAAGTAATTTGAGAATTGTAATGTCCCATTGAATCAATGGTGTAATATACACCCCCGGAACCCCGCATTGCAGGGGAGGGCATAGGATTCTACGGGGCCTAATGCATGACTGACACCAAGTACGGCTTAGGGCTCAAAACTGACTTCGTCGGGGGCAATAACTTTCTTCATTACGCCACTTTCCGTAAAATCCGGCGTATAACGCGCACTTTTAACACATAAAATGAGGTCGAAATTTAGAGGTACTCGTTATACGCAGGGTATAAAAAATGATAGTTTCAAAAATCAAAAGAAAGAGAGAGATGCATAAGAAAAATTAGACTTCTACATAGATTGGACTATTGTCTATTTGAATGAACTGATATACTTAATGAGAGAGAGAGAAATTACAGGATTCTGATTCTAAAAATACACTATTTTTAAAATTCTGGGATAATACCTCGAATAAAAATGGCTTTAAAACCTACCAGTATTGTACACGCACATTTCTCATTCTTTCGTAAAAATGGGGATGCGTGTTATACGGCGAATATACCTAGAAATTAA
This sequence comes from Trichonephila inaurata madagascariensis, assembly GCA_019973955.1. NCBI lineage: Eukaryota > Metazoa > Arthropoda > Arachnida > Araneae > Nephilidae > Trichonephila > Trichonephila inaurata. Next base: position 260,317 of record BMAV01018442.1, read on the forward strand.
AAAAAAATATGGGTGCGCGTTATAAGCCGGTGCGCGATATACGCCAGATTTTACGTTATATATGTTAATTATCAGCCACTATTATTGTTCAATCAAAAGAAACTTTTGCTGGAACAAATACGTAATTTAGTTATAGTACTTGCTTTCAGTTTTTTCGAGTGTTCTCATTACTCTTTGAAATAATACTTAGGCTGGACTTATCGATGTATGTAATTCGAACACGGGCAGTACAAGGAATCTTCTTTCCAGAAGAAAAAACTCCGTGGTACATTTTCTTCATTTTCTTTAACTAATGTGGAAGAATATGCAATTTTTTGAGAAACTTGGAAATCTTTTGGGTTTATAAAAATGTTCCAAGAATTTAGTTAATGAGATAAGGCAAATACATTTTTCTATATATATGTTACACTGCTTAAAATTCGTAAATTGCAATAATAGTTATACTGGCAAAGCTTCTAAGTGTGAAGTTTATTTACAGTGAATCACTCAACAAATGAAGTGATATTGTAACTTACAAGCAAATGACATTCTTTTCCATTTTAAATGTTGTCTGTATTTTACTTCAAACGATATTTCTGTCGAGCCATTTTTAATAGGAAGTTTTGACTTCTTTCCTTCTCTCTATCCTTTCATCGTCTTCTCAGTATTTTGAGTAAAGCGATACCCCGACTTTCTTAAGTGTTTCCAATCGTAAGAACAGAGGTGTAGAGTTAATGGAAAAAATTTTACCTTTTGAATCAAGCCATTAACAGACGATTATATAAATGTAAAAATTATAGCTCTGTTAATATAAGACTATTTATATAACATTTTACGATACTTTGCATTCACATGTTGGGGCCCCTGTAGCTTAAAGCAGCGATACTCAACCTGCGGCCCTCCGAGCCTTTTTAAATGACCCGATCATAGTCCATTGCTGTGAGAAATTTACTTATTTGAGAACATTGTATTAAAAATTTGATGGGAAATTCTTTGTAAAGAAATCATATATATAAAATTTGCTTTTTGCTGGCGGTGTCGTACCAGTTGATATTGTTCTTCTACTTGGAACGGTTACGGTAAATGTTAACAAACTACAGCGGAGTAGCGACCATTTTATGGGTGGAATTAATTTTTAACTATCTTGCAAGTGAAAAATATTCCAAAAAAATAAATCGTTTCAAGACGATTGGAAGGTTAACTATTTTGTAGGGGAAAACAAACATGGCTCAGTAATTGTTTGATTTGTCACGAAAGTGCTGTCTTTAAAAAATACCAATAAACATGAATCACGCACATTCACTGACACTTTTCTTCGAATATCTCTTTCAAGAGGTGATAAATGTGCTTCCTTGAATAATCTTTGCAACAGCAACAAAATATTTTGTCAGTGTTAGTATCACAGTGGTAACAAAGATATCCTATGATTTTTTTTATACTATTGGTAATCATATGAAACCAGTAGCGCACACAGGAATTTTTCAAAACGGGGGGGGGGGGCCGGGGGCGAAAGTTCACCATTCTTGTATCATGCTGCTTTTGATTTTGTCGATTTTCGGGAACAAAACACCGTAAAAACCTAATTATTGAATAAATAATTAGCATTAATTTATAAAGTTAATCATTAATAACAAATACTAATTAAATTTTACGTACTATATACTTAGCATTATAATCAATTGGAAAAAAATCAAGGGCTTTGAGGGGGTCCGGACCCCTAGGACCCCCCTTGTGTGTGCCACTGTATGAAATCGTTTACTGATGTAGAAATTGTGATGGAGTGTTTCATAAATGCATCTAATTTAATGTTAGTGACAAAAAATATAAATAATAACAATAAAAAAAAATGCGAAACGGGAGATAATATTTGATCAATTTTCCACATTTTGAATTCCCAATGTTATCTTGGTCTTAAAGCATTTCTCCTTCCCTTCCCCCCATTTATCCTCGTGTTGAAGCCGCTTGAAATAACTAACATATGTATGCGGCTCGCGTGAAACAGCTGACTTATGTATGCGGCCCAGCAGAAAAAAAGGTTGAGTACCCCTAGTTTAAAAGCTCGTATCATTGATACGGTGGTAGCTACGTCCCTACTTCATAGTCGTATAGTGTAGTGCCAGTTTAGTTACAGATCTCATCAGGCGATCGCGAAAATTAAAGATTTTAAATTTTACACAGTAGGTTTCTTTTATTTGTTTTCCTTTGTAGTTTCTACAAATCTGATTCAGTTTGCGGAAAATTAAGTTTATTGAAATAAATCTTGCTTAAATGTTTAATTAAATGAAATTCAATTGTCAAACTACAAAAGAACATAAGGTCACTTATTTTAATATTCCTCGTTATGAAAACGTAACAATAAATTCAAAAATTTTACGTGATCCTTTTTTAGTGGTACCACAAAAATTACATTAGAAGTAATAAAAGAACATTACTCACTCAATAGATAATAAATAAGTTTTAATAAGGTATGTATGAAAATTAATGAGTGAGAGTTATGTTAAAGTCCCTTTAAGAAGCAAAATTACCTGTATTGGCGACTGACCTCGTAAATGTTTTCCTCCGCCAAGTGACGAGGGCGACACTTGAGATGGTACCACCCTCTCCAAACTACCACACCACGCCAAATTATCCCTTTAGTGGGCAGTGGCTAATAGATCGAGCCACATATTAAAAAATTTTCTCCAAGCGGGTGTTGGATATTTAGTTTATCCATATCCGTTAATTCAAGCTAAAACGCATAGAAATTAATACGGATGGCAGCACGATACATTTATTTGAATTTTCGTCCTCTGATGGGTAGATAAGAAAAGAGTTTTTCTCGGTGTAAAAATCTACAAATTGTATTTTGATTACTATAAATAAAATTTCTGATCTTTGAAAAAAAATTTCGACATGTCTTATATATATATACTTTTCTCTCATATGAATGAATTAAGCAAATTTACAATTAAAAGAAAAGGTTTCATCTAGGTTTTTGGAAAGCTTTTATATGTGGATATATAGAGGCTCTATCCACTGTCCATATAGAACAGAAAAATGACCTAGAAATTTTTTCTTTTCCTCCACTCAAAAAAGAGCACTTAGAATTATGTGAGAATGTTGGGGGGGGGGGTGGGAATTATAAACAAACTTTGTTTACAATATGTGGTACAAGATTCTAGGATTCGAAAATGTTTCATTGCAGCCTTTCTGATCGGAGAAAACGTTTGCATATTATAAAGTTTCACAGAAAAAAGCTCATCCAATTTGTGAAATAACTCGTTTAAATTCTCAAAAATATTACTTTATTTCTAACTTTATTTACTAAAATTAAATAAAATATAAAATGTGGATATATACCAGTTTTAATGTATATTCTAAGTATTCTATATTTATTCTAAGTAAGTATTCTATGTTGTACAATTATTCTATTATTATTTAATTACACTTATACTTTGTATTTAATTGTTATTGAAATAGTTATCAGTATAAATGCTAATTTTTCATAAAATGTTAATTGTGATATGATTCATTATTTTTGTCCTGAAAAGTAAGTGAAATGTTTTAAGTGCGCAGTGGCTATAACGTCTATCACCCAGGAAACAAACCCTCGATCAGATATTTTTTGTGACTAAATAACGTTTATATAGGATGAGAACATTATATTTAACTTGTACTTTATCACAGAAAATTGTATTTTATCTGTGTGCTCGTTAAAGGGTTAAATGAATATATAAATTTATAACAATTAATGATTCAGAAGTATTTAAATTAAAGAGTTTTCAATTTATAAATTTACTGACAAAATTACACTTCTTATTACATACCCATTTGAAATTCTAAAAACCATTTAATATGTCAATGAAGAATTGAAGTAATACACAGATACAATTGTACAAGGAAAAAAGAAATAAAAACAAATGTTTTAATCAAAGTACTATTTTAATATTAAAACTTTTCAGCAAATTTTTGTAATAAATTAAGAGTGAGTGAGTGAATATTAACGTCGCACTGTTCAGCTACACGAGGGCTTTTGGCGACGGACTACGTCATTTTGAACCAAGGTCAAGTGACGTGGACGACACCTGAGCTGGCACCCCCTCTTCCAACTACCACACCACTCCAACGGGAGGACGTTTCAGCTCTCGACAGATTTAACGTTCATATCTCACCTACATGGGGGGTGCTGAGTGATACTGGGTTTGCGCGAACTCGTGACAAGGCCAGCCACAATCCGATACCTTGACCACTCGGCTACCGTGGCCACGTAATAAATTAAGGAGAGAGAGGAACAGAAAAAGTTTTTTTAAGCAAAAGTTTATTATAAATTATATATAAAAATTTCTCTTGCTGTATACGAGACAATTAAAAGATTGAATAGAGAAAATTAAAGAAACAAATTATGATTAGAAATTTGACCATTGTCTTATGTAAAAATTTTGCAAGACCCTTTGACATTTTCATTAAACGCACTCGCCGTACACTGAAGCATAAAACCATTTTATCTAAAATAATCCTTTGTTGCATTACAAAACATTTCACAAGAAAAACTTATTTTTGCATCCTTTTTTTAATTAATATTTATCAAAAACAGAATCAAATTAATTAGGGATTGACAAATTTAACTATTAATTACCTTTTACAATAGTTAATAGAAAACATGCTGCTTTTTTATGCGAAGCCTTTTAATTTAGAAGGAAAGCCATCTCGTAAAAGAGAACAATAGCATACATTTTTCCTATAATTGAGAGTTATTATGCCCATAATTGTTTAGCATCAACAGCGCATAATTAAGGCTACTCTTCGCAACATAATGCACAGAATCTATTTCGAAATCATTGTGCGCCGAGACAAAATGATTTTCTTCAAGAATAGATTCCATCTTTAATGGAGTTAGGGTAGGTCGTTAAGGAAGAGTACTAAATAAAAGGGATTTTATAAATTAACTCTATTTGCTTCAATTACGCCGAGCATATCGGAGGGCCGTTTATTCTTCCATTTTAGCCTGAGCTTCTTTAATGCCATTAATATTTAAGCTGGGAAACTGAGCAAATTTACGTTAAGTAGTTTGG
>BMAV01018442.1:298567-320139 GCA_019973955.1 Trichonephila inaurata madagascariensis
TGTAAAGTTGTAAAGAATCTCGTGGGCCGCAAAATTATTCAAGGCGGGCCACATGCGGCGCCTGGGCCGCGGGTAGGACACCCCTGATTTATTCTATAGGAATGTACGGGCGCAAATGACGTGATGAGGCGCAAACAGGAGAAATAAAAGAATGGAATTATGGGTTGGTTGTGTTGCCGGTAGGGGGCAGTAGATGTCTAGCCACCGTTCAGCATGATGCATTTTAGTAGGGTAAAGCGCCATTTGCAATTGTGGTTATGCCTACGATGTGAAACTACGTATGCTAAAAAAGCAGACATTAACGGCCGTGCAAGTGGTGACCACAGAGCTGCGCCAAGAATGTATTTTTTAACGTACACACCAATCGCTCTACCGACGCTGTCAAGAATGTATTGTTATTGGTAGATGCAAATTTAAACAGTTATTGTAAGTATTACACTTGTCAACGACGTTTTCAATAAACACTTTGTCTTTCCTTTTGTATCTTATTTGTTGTGCTTGTGCCTCGCCGCGTCACTTGCGTCCATACATTCCTATACAATAAATGATTGTTACAATGATTGTTACAAGTTTTTACCAAGAATTCGGGACCACCCTTTATATATGAGAAAATCAACTCTCTAATTCACTCACTCACTCATGACAAGATGTTGGAAGTATTAGATAAAAATACTTGAAATTCGTCTGGCATGTTCCTTTTATTCAGAAGAGATCTTGTATGTACGAGTTTTGCGTAAATTGATTCCCAAGGCAGATAGGTGTTATAGAAAAAAACCCCCAATTTTTGAGCTATCCCACTCGCAGACTTGAAATTTGTCAAGAATGCATCATTTGCTAATTAGAGATTCGCTAAGCACAGGTTTTACGGGAATCGACACTCAAGGGAAGTTGAGGGGACGTTGTAGACAAATATTCCCGTCTTTGAAATTAGTCGCACAGTTTTGAAATTTTTAAATAATGTTTATTTTGTTGGGTAGAGATATATACTAAGAGCGGGTTTTTCGGAACACTGCTCGCAAGGGAATTGCAACAACGTTATAGATTTAAAAAAAAAAGTCCCGTTTTTCAGTTGTTAGATCTACAGACTTGGAATTTTTGGCTGGTACGTTCTTTTGTTAGGCAAAGCTTCGTTGGAAATGGGGTTTGAGGAAATCGACTCCGAAGGGGGCCTTCAGCTGCGTAAATGTTAAATATACTTCTGTATTTGAAATTGAAATTTTGTTCTTTTTAAATCAAAAGACGATGGCTATAAGAATACTTCAATACAATCAAATGCTTTATACTAGAACTTAGATAACAATAACCTAAAAAGAATGAATAGTTCTTCAATACCCAGCTAGGCGGGTGGGAGACGGCTAGCTCATTGAAAATAATGCTTTTAAATTTTTTTTTCTTACAAAAACCCTTTTTCGATTATATTTCAGGATTATATTAAAATAAAGCAATAACACTATTCTATTTTTTGATGCAAAAAATCAGACCCAAAAAAAGCTCAAAGAAAAAGTAAAGATTTCAATATGACCTTTTGAAATGATGCAACGGATGCTGAAGTAAGTAAATTTTCTTTAAAACTATTTTGAGACTTGCAGCTGCTGTTGACATAAAATAACAAGATGAAAGCGTATATGAAGTATTGATCCAAGAATATTTATTTTATAGGACTTAAAATAAGAATAAGTGGAAAACTTCAAAGCCCTTTTCAAAGAAAAACTTGTGTCTTTTAAATGTACATATGAAAATAGATTATTTGAATAAGGCAGGACGTTTATTAAAAATTACTACTTTAGCATGGAATGTCTAAGTAAAAGTAAATGGCTTTAAACAAATTGCTAATCTGATAAAGATTTTACTTTTTTCCTTTGAATTCCTTTAGACGGAGGATTTATTTCTGATATGGGTTTGGTACAGTGAAAGTAAACGTTAAAAAAAAAAAAAAAGTACAATTTAATTTAGAAAAATGTTGGTTTGTGAGAAAATGTTTCCTAGAGATGAGTTTTTAGCAACAAAAAACATATTGCAGCATTAAATTCAAATCCAGAAATATTTTGCTGTTTTTTTTATCAAAAAATCTTTTATATTCTTTCTGTGTGTTTTGCTAATTTTTGGAACTGTTGTAGCTTTGTCGCAGAGTTGCGGATTATAAGAAAGGAAAGAAAATTGCTTGAAGTCTCCAGATCCAGAATAGACTGTCATGCAAGATATTCGGAGCTGAGGCACTTTCAAAACCGCAGTGCTACCCAAGAGTGGTATAAATCTTAGGAGAATGAAGTCTGTTGAAATTTGGCCTATTCATGTGATTTTGGCTTAAAATTTTAAGCTTAATCGCCTATAGGCTCATGTATATAAGCCTTTTTAACTTAATAAGCATAATAAATTTTATAAGCAGTATAAACTCTTTTGAAAGTGTACCTTTTTTCTAAGAAGGTTCTTTAGGATGAAGATAATTGAATTAAAACATTAATTAAACATTTCAAAAGATTAGAATATAATGAAATCTATTTAACGCAAAACGTGTAAGAGGAAAACTCGTTAACACGAAATAATACAACAGTCCCGTCATAATACTATATATTTTCATACATTTTTTTTCTCTTAACACGAAATGAAAATCGCTTAATACGAAAAGATTTCCCTTCTGGAGAAGGAGGATGTTGAAACTAAGCCGGCACTTATTGAAATCTTTAAGAATGTTTCTGTATTATTAGACTGTTCTACTGTATCATTGGGATAATTCGTTGCAGTATATGAAGTATGTGTGTGTACAGCCCCCAATTATGGAAGACAAAGACATTTTGGTGTTTGTTCAAAGCTCAAAAAATATCATTAATGTAGATTCCGGCGAAGAAAATGAACTGAGTAATGCTGCTCCTCACGTCATCCGAAATGAGGAACATCGTGAAAAGTATGCGCAGTTATTTAGACGTATATTCCAACCCACGAAAAATATTTCAGTCCTTAATTTCTTTTTAAACGATTTTCAAAGTATATACAATTGCCCAGCAATGAGTTTTCATTATTAGCTGTTCAGCACTGAATTTGGTGGCTGTGGTGGCCTAACAGTCACGGTGAGGAGCTCGTGGTCGGAGTGTCTTCAGCTCTAATCCTATTACCACCGAAGACTTGCGGTGTGGAGGGGCTGATGCACTTTAAATATGTCGTGACTCCCATTGGAGTAGTGTGCTGGCTTAGAGAAGGCGGTTCTAGTAATAACCTCGCCACTTGATTGTAGTTTAAAATTACGAGGTCCCCGAAGAACCCTCTAATTATTTTATAGTAAGACTTATACAAATAAATACTCATTCACCATGGCCTCTGCAGCGGTTCTGGATTCGGCGAAAATAGACGAAGGGATACAACCTACGTCTGCAACATTTCTCATCTACCATATTTATAAGTAAATTTCCTTTCGAATACATTGGATGTCTTTCTAGAAAAGAATCTAAAAAAAAATTTTGTTCAAAAACTTTCATGAAAACTATTTGTACGTTATTAATTTGGTATTTAACTGACGGAAAGTATTTGTTGCTGTATATAATGCAAAATTAATATTTCTAAACTGTCCACTTTTCCCGTCTTACAGCAAACACATTCGATATAAACTCTGATAAATTCAAACCTAATGCAAAATAATTCAATAAGTTTAATTTTATAGCATTTAAATTCACAGCCGATACTTCAACAATGCGTTCTATTTAGAATCAAATTATGCAGCACCTCCCACCTCGTATTTGACTTTGATGTGTTTCAAAGATTTCCGAAGGGTGGGTGACTACAAGGGAAATTACATGGTGGAACATGTTCGCTTAACCCACAATTCTTCTGTTGAGAATAATAATTACTTGGGCGAGTGGAAAGGTTTGAACTCTCGGCGGAGGGCACAGTCAACAACAGATTTACCCGGCGGTCGTCTTCGGTAAATACTTCCCAACGTTAATTAAAAGAAACTTTCACTCGGGGCCAGGAAATTAGATCAGGTTTCGGTTCACAGTGGAAGGTTTCCTTCCTCGGAAACCGGCTAAATCAATTACGTGTTCTATGGAGATGTCGCTTAGAATCCAAGTTTCCGACTGAGTATAGATACACCGGTCGCGCTGACTGGAAAACGAAATATTCCTTGTCTTAATAAGGTTGTTCAAAGCTTATAGATGTTGGGTCAACAATGATTATTCTCGCATAGGTAATTTGTTTGACTAAAATAAACGTAAAGAAAATGAAATTGTTGGGTAAATGTTACTGAAATTTATAGTATATATAGGATGAACCAAAAGTCTGGCGCCCTTATTATAAATATTCATTGCTCTCGACCTATTATAAACAGACAAATGTTTTTTAATATATGGCAAAATATGTCCCTTTGGTAGGTCAGGGACTGTCAAGGTCAGCGATACTCAACCTGCGGCCCACCGAGACTTTTTAAGAGGCCCATTGCTCTGAGAAATTCATTTATTTAAGAACATTGTACAAAAAGTTGGGTGGGAAATTCTTCGTCAAGAAATCAGATATATCAATTTTGCTTTTTGTTACCAGTATCGTACGGTTACGAATTGATATTCTTTTTCTATTTGGAACAGTTACGGTTAGTGATAACAGACAACAGCAGAATGAACAGTGGGTGGAAATAATTTTAACTATATTATCCGCCTAAAATAAAACAACAACAATCTTATCTGACAAAATACTGAAATCTTAGCCCTTTTAAATCAGCATACAATCTTACATGACCCACATATTAGGATCAATCAGAAAAGCCTTTACCGTAATTCATATGATTTTAGTAGCTACTGGTCAACGAAAATTCACAAAGATTGACATCTTCAAACCGAACCCACACGATGAGTGCTTTTGCGACTGCCTTATGTGTTCGAGTGTGGTTGTCCGCTTGTATCCGTGTTTTGTCGCTTTTCGTTGTATGTGTATTGAATAAAATCTGGACTTAAAATGCCCAGCTTTCTCATTCCTCAGCAACTGCAACCACCTCTAAAAAAGGTTCACCTCAATACCAAAACATTTTAAATAGAGTCCCCTTAATTTTACATTTCAATATGATCGCTTTGTCGTTGGTGTTTTGGTGGTTCAGAGTTCGAAATAAGGTGAGAATAAATTTGCAATAAACTAAAATTTTCAATTAAAACGAAGACGTAACAAACAAAAACACATATGTACACGTAAGAACATTGAAAGAAATCTTAGCACTTCAAAATCTAATTAAGTCAATCAGTAAGAGCAACGGTGTTTTCTAATAAATGTCAGAAATACATATCAATTCGAATCCTGACAATCAATTGAAGAATTTTCATAACAAAAACCATGAAAACACGGATTCCCACTTTTGAAACAAAACTTATAATACCAAACGATTAAATATATAAGTAAATAAAATAAACGGTAAGAAAAATTGGAGTTATATAAATTATTAAATCATTGCAGACGATAATAGTATGAAAAAGAGAATAAAATTTCTAAACGTGAATACATTTATTAAAAATAATTTCTAATACCATACTTCATATTTACATGTTTAATTTATATTCAAATCTAAATCAGCTGCGTAGTTTATTTTTTGTATATAACAACCTCTCTTTGAGTCCAGGTGGCGCATAAAGCGCCATTCTCATTGTATTCTGTAAGCAAATAGAGCAAGTTATCACAATGTTTCTTGTTGCTTTTTCCACCAATATATAATAATTGTCTATTCTAATTTAATGCTAAGCAAACAATATAAAAATCATATAGCAAGACATATGCCGAATTTTTAGTTATCTTTCTATAAATATATAAATTGTGATTTTTCTCGTTTACTGAATTTAACTTCGGTAAAGCATTCCATTCACAGAATATTAATATAACGCTTTAATATTATAATAAATGAAAATAGAGTCCACAAAACTTAATCAACAAAATCTGATAGTTTATTCATTTCCGGTCAAAAATATCAACTACAAAATGAAATCTATTTAAAAATAGTTTCATATTATTCCTATCAAAGCAATAGAAAATAATGAAAATAGTGTACATCTTTTTCGTTTTTATACGTAAAGGAAAATATCCCATAAAGCCAATCTTTTGAGCCACGATATCTTTGAAATTAAATTTCTACTTTTATAGCTCCGAAAATAAAATATAGTCGTATTTCTTTAATCTTTTTCAGAACTCCTTTGATGCCATCTGAGAAGGTAGATTAACTGGATTAGATTCATTCATTTTTTTTCCAGAAACGCACCTTTTCTACAAGTGAAACATTGGAATTATGGATGGTTTCTTAAAAATAAATTTTACAGTATTTTACTTTGGGAGTTGCTTACAGTTCATAAAATAATAGTAAAAAATTACTGATAAATAATTCCTTAAATAATGTTTGTAAAAAAATGTTTTACACTTTTAAAATTTTCATGATTCTAATTCCATAAAAATGAATAATTGAATATTTTAAATAGTTCACTATTATATGGAATTTAAATAATTGAGCCCAATAAGCAACTGATGTAAATTGATTTTATTCTGTTATATGTTCTGTGTTGTACGCAATTTGTATAATTGAACACATGAATAATTCATGTAAGTTGAATTATATGTTAGATGTTATTTGTAATTCAAATAATGAAGCATGATAAGCAACTAGTTGTAAATTGATTTTGTTCTGTGTTATATTTTATTTTATGTTCTGTGTTGTATTCTGTATAATTGAACACGATATAAATAACTCATACAAATTGAAATATTCTGTTATATGTTCTGTGTTATATGTAATTCTTGTAATGGAACACAATAAGCAACTGGTGTAAATTGATTTTATTTTGTTATATGCTCTGTGTTATATGTAATTTATATAATGGAACCCGCGTGCGTGCACGCGTGAAAAATAACTGAGGTAAATTTATATCATTCTAAAACTGTATTTTAGCTTTTGATTTCCTTCGAATTTGCTTAAATTTTTGATATGATATGGACATATTTTTTTAAGATGAACTTAAAAAAAAAGAAAGAAAAGAAACAAGTGTTCCCTATTTTTGCTATTGCATGTGAAGTAGTCGTTACTAAAATGGCTCTGTAAAATTTTGTTCCTAAAACAAATACACATACAATAACCAAAAGAATAAAAACTCTTTCAAAAGAATCTATTCAATCAAACCAACGTCAAAGTTACCTAATGAATAACTTTTCCAACTTGGTAGCAGACTCGGCAGAAGGGAACAATTTACAGTAATTTCCCGAGTTCGAATAAATCTCGCCTCTGTCTTAAATAAGATGAATCACACCTCAACTTGTTTGAAGTTTAGTCAGCGGCACTAACATGTATACTTAATAGCTACGAATTAGGAAAGTATGCATATGAGTTCTGAAACAACATTTTTGCAAGTGTTCGAAGACAGATATTTACGCGGCACGTCAACTCGCGTGCGTATCTCTCGAATATCTTTCAAAGCAGATGTTTTTGCTTCTTTTTCGCTGTTATTTATAGTAATATTCGGTATAAATATGTGTTTTTATCATAGTTATTCTTGTTAGAGGCAGCGTTGAATTACGCGCATGAACAGACTACTAGGCTTTTCGTGACAAGGAATAATGTTGGTTTAGTTGCTTTTGAGAAAATTTGCGTGTTGCCAGATGCAACTAGAGATGTTTTGGGGAGTACATTACAGAACATGCATGCACGAAATAGCCGTTCTAGAGATGTATCGGACGGAACATTAAAAAAATATAGAATCAATTAATTAATTTAATCATTTAGGTAAATTAATCCACACACAAATAACGGAACTTCCCCGTAGTATTCACCTCCTTTCAGCTTCAGGTAACTAATGGTTAAATTAACTTGTAATGGTTTTCATCATAACAGAATTAATAAATATTTTTTTTTCAAAAATCATACGTAATATGTAATTTTTCCCCTAGAATATTATTTGCTTTTAATTACGTTGTGATTCAAATTATTCTTTTATTGTATTCCGATTTGTAAATAACACTAATTAAAATTCCTTTTGTTTTGTTTCTTATGCACAAAATTAAGGCAATTTTTTAACAATTATTTAATGGAAGAAAACATTTCTTTTAGTTCAGATTAATGATCTTCTGTAGAAATTAAAAGGAATGGGTCGAATATTTCGTAAAATAAAACAGGAAAGGAAGAGAAAAAATGGAATTTTTTATTCGTGCATTTTGAGTAATATTACTATATTTTTCCAGGAATTAACTCGAACATTTATTTTAATGTTCCTCTCTATAAAAGAAAAAAAAGCGATAAATCGCAAAGTTGACTTACTTTTCCAAAAATAAAAATGAAAATGAATGGGAATTTCAAATTTATCACAGGAATTTTATTTTATTGTTTTTTTTTCATTGTTTATAATTAAGATAAATATTTATTCCATGCATGGTATCTCTCTTAAACGTACAATCAACTGTGCATTGTGTAAAATTCAAAATATTCCATAGTAAAAGATAACTTTGAAAATAAGCTGCGTCTCGAAAGATGAAAAAAAAAAATAAGTTCAACGTAAATATTAGAAATAAATGAAAAAAACTTCCCTTTTAACATATTATAAGACCACCAATCTTAAAAAAAGACAGACCTAAATAATAAAATTATGAAAAAAATATTGATTCTCCGCTTGTTTTGGTAATCTTGAATATTCTGTTTTCTTATAGAATTGACCAAATCTCAGAGAGTAGTCTAGTTCATTTTAAAAAAAATATTTTGCCATATTCCTTTATAAAGCATACTTTCACTTCACTGGAAGATGAAAACTGTTTATTATTAGCATAAACTTTGTAACATAATGCTCCCTAAAGTTTTTCTTTGATCTTAACTTTACCATGTCAAAACATTAACATTTTCTTTTTAAAGACATTCCTTGTAAAAGCCATTCCTATGAGATCAAAAAATATTTTCTGGCTAAAATACATTAATACTCGACTTACGCTACCACGACGTACGCTAATACAATGAAAAAAACATATATAATACGTCTTCGTCTGAGAAATACATGAATTCTTCCATAATAAAAGATAATTTTTAACGCCATGTAATTCTACTTTGGTTTGCTTCTTCAGTTTTCTATCACGAAAGAAAATACGCAAAATATTTATTTTGAATTCATTTTATTTTACACTTATGGCAGTATTTTCTTCTATATTACAAACCACATTGTATAGGACTTGTTAATTTTGTAGTTTTCTCATTAAAAAAAAGTAAATTCCATTCAATTATGTATTTAGATTTTTTATAATTATATTTCTTAAATTAAATGAAATAAAACCTTTTTATATTTTATATATATTAAACTAAGTCAATCTTAATGTTACATCTTTCTCACAAGTTTTTGTAATGCATGGTATTTCTGTTAATAATGATATACATAATTTCCATGTTAAAAAAATCAGAAATAATAGAAATATGTTGATGGCACATTTGACCATGATTTTCAATCGATAGAAACATATCTTGATTATTCTCTCTTCTTGCTTGAATAAGATTTATTTCAGAATAAGAACTACACGGTTTCTACTTGTATTTGTGTGTGAATAAGAACAATGCGAAAACAACATTTCTTACAAAAGGATATTCCAGATTTTGTAAAATGGCTACTAATTCTGTGATTTTGTACCTTGTAATTTTTTTTTATAATTTATTAATTTTATTTTTAAATAGGAAATAATTTTTTAGAGGGATTGAAAAACATAGTAAATGATTCTTAACTTAATTCCGAATGCTCACACGTTAAGAAAAGTCATGCAAAGATGACCTCATATTCTACCACCATAGAATTGAAATCATATTTTATGGGAAATATCAGTCTTCTCGGGAACTATTTTAAGAATTCTAGACATTCGTCTCTGAAATAGAAGAAGCCCGTCTTAGAGAAGAGCCTTTCGCTGTCAAGTCTAAGTGACAGAAGCGATGGAAAGTGAGATCTATACTTCATTTCAACAGGAATGGAGGAACTCGTCCAATCATTTCGGCGCAAAATGCAATTCACATTCCTCTGAAAGTCTATAACCTAATTCTGGGAGCACGAGAAATGATTCGGATAACTTTTACTACGACGCAAGATTTAAAGGCACTCTCGAAATAGTAATAAAAAGTGAATGGATAATTTTCATAAGTTACAATTGTACAATACAAGAGATGCATGGCGAGAATCCGAATACTTTGGAAGGAAGCTACGTTTTAGAACCATTTAACAATAGAATCTTATGGAATCTTTTTAAGTTCTAATACTGTAGAACTTCATCAATCTGAACTATTTGGGAGCCACAGTATCCTGATTGTTGTGATTACGGAATGACGGCTGGTTGGAGTTTTAGCTGAGACCTTAGTAGCACCAAGAGTCGTTCGACTTTTAGTGCTACTAAGGACCCAACGTGTAGAGCAGTGATACATACGGCCCGGTCATGGCGCATTGCACTAAGAAGATAAATTATTTAGGAACAAGGTACTAAAATATAGCGAAAAATTATATTAATCAAGCAATCAAATCTATCAATTTTGCTATCAATTTGCTATTTTTTATAGTAGAATGTAAACAAGAGGCTTGATGATGGATGAAAGAAAATCGAAACTACCCTATAATTCGGTAAAAAAGTGCAAAAAAAGTTAATATTTTTTTGTGTGTGTTTGATAAAAAGGTTCATATAGTATTAAAATGGAAGCAAAAAAATAAAAAATGAGTTTTAATAATTTGAACAGTTTTGCTCTGTCCAATGTTGCTTTGGATTCCTCCTCCTCCCTTACTATCCTCATATTGCGGCCGAATGAAATACTCGTCATATGCATGTGGTTCGGACCAATAAAAAAAAGTCGAGTACCCCTGGTGTACAAAAACTGATGTGCGTTAAATCTTTAAGAGTACACGAATTGATTGTGTCGTGAAAGCTCATGCTTAGCCCTTGCCAATTGACCTTGGTTCAAAATAATAAATCCCGCTACCCAAAGCCTTCGTGCACCTGTAGCTTCAAATTACGATGTTAATTCCTTAACTACCACAGGCTTATTCAAACCTATCGCTTAGCCGCTGTCCCTGTCCCTGGCGTATGTATACGTCTTTCCGAAATACGATCTTTCCTTTCTGCTGCCATCAATAAAACTATTCCGAATGTTTTAGAATGCAATAAAATGACCTTGGCAGTGTTTGCCAAGGATTTACTTATTTCAGAGGATTTGCTTATTTATGCCTTTTGTTTTCTCTAGAAAACACCGCGTGTAGGGATTGCAATACTGGTATATCGGGATACCGAATACCAGTATTTTGAGCCATTTGTACAATTTCGTAGTACCGGTATTCACAAGTTTAAATACCGTTTCTTCGGTATTTAATAGACATTTTTTAAATTGTCTTCACACTATGTTCAAGGATCGCCAACCTAGCAAAATAGTATATGTTTTTGTTTTTATGTCTCCCTAAGGGGCGAAATTATTTAGACTGTGACTACAAGGTTGCATCGTACAATCAAGAGAAGAGATAAAATATGTGAATCGTTCAATGAGGTGTGCCAAAACTATCCTATTGCAGCTCAGAGCTTTATATACTGTTATAATTTATAAGTTACACATTATTTTTTGTGATATTTACACTCGCTAATAAAACTGGCAAATAAAACAAAGAAACACCTGTGTTTTCTTTTTCTAAAATTTCTACTACCGGTATTAAAACCGGCATTCCGGTATTAAGACTTAAAAAATACCGAATACCGGTATTGAGCTTCTAACCCGATGTGGCTATCTCTAACCACATACACTCGAATATGTAAAAAACGATGGCCCTGAAAAGCGAAAAGTTAAGGGTTAGTAAAAAACTAAATTAGATTCCGTTCCTCTGGGTTTTTAATTGTACATGAACGCCACGCTTCATAGTTTGTGAAGGGGAATTGTACATGCTATTGGCAATTATTCTTTATTTAGTAATACCTGGATTACGTTTACACATTGTACCTGCCTGGACCGATAAGAACCAGATCAAAGATTTGTTTTTCGAAATCTAAAAGAAATTTTAACTCATGCATTTTAGTATAATATTGCAGCACATAGTTACTACAACGGATGCGATACTAGCTCTTGAAATAGCTGCAGTACTGTGATTGTTGTCTTTGACCTTTGCTAGACTTGAGAATCCTGTACCCCCTAAGTAAAACGGATGAAAAAATGAGCGCTTTTGTGCGAAAATATTTAGTAAAAATGGACTGAAGCGTAGCAACGAAGTTAGAAGAGAGTAACATTTCAAATGTCATCCTTGTCGCGTTTTGTCTCCTTACACTTTTTGTTGGTTTTAGCGTGTGTGATTTTTTTCTTTTCGTGAAGTAAAGTTATTGGTATAATAAAGAAGAAAACATATTCATTCTGAAATAAATTTGAAATGACAAATATTTATTCTGTTAAATTTAAAATGTTTCGCCACGCACTATATAAAGTCTGTTAAAATCTTTCTGTGATCACATATGTTTTGTAAATACACTATTAATTTATAAGTTATACACAGTGCAGTCACAGTAATGTGACCCCCACGTACCCCTTCGACGTCGACATTAAATAAATAATCACAGAAGGCAGGTGGAAGCACAATGCAATAAGGCGTATCTAAAGGGTTTGTGAGAGCTTCGGTAAGCATTACAATCGTTGGCGTAATGCAGAAACGGAGAGATTTATGCAACATCCTAAAGGGTATGATCATTGGCTTTCGAACCAAGGGTGGAATCATTTCCGAAATGGCTAAGTTTGTGAACTGTTCGCGTGTCACCGTGTGAAAAGAATACCGTACGTGGTAAAAATGGGCTGTCCAAATTCAGCGTTGGGTAAATGTGGTGCACCACGGTCCATAGATGACAGAGGTGAATGACAGCTTTGTAGATGTGATCGGGCGAATAGACATGCTACCATTGAGCAAATGACCACCTAGATGAACCAAGGGGCTACCAACAGTGTCTCCCAATCTACTGTTCAGTGAACGTTACTGCATATGGGCTTCCGAAGCAGGCCTAGTTCATGCCCTTATGCTGACTGCTGTTCAACGGCAACGAAGGCTGGAATTTGTACACCTCTATCGCAACTGGAGGTCCACTGAGTGGTGATAGGTAACAATTTCCGATGAATCACATTTTATGCTCCATCGGGCAGATGGATGTTGGCGTATGCGGTGTAAGACCTCTGTAAGCAAACACCCTGCAACTATTGGCGGAATGGTTCAGGCTAGAAACGAGAGTATTATAGTTTGGAGAATGTTTTCCTGGCATTTTCTGGATTT
Source organism: Trichonephila inaurata madagascariensis (assembly GCA_019973955.1). Lineage (NCBI taxonomy): Eukaryota > Metazoa > Arthropoda > Arachnida > Araneae > Nephilidae > Trichonephila > Trichonephila inaurata. The sequence goes on from BMAV01018442.1 coordinate 311,803, forward strand.
ATTCATCATTGTGGAAGGCACGACGGATCAATTCAAGTACGCATCTGTCTTTGCGGAACATGTCCACCCCTATATGCGCATTGTCTTTTCTCAGGACGATGGCATCTACTGGCAGGACAATGCGAAGTGTCATACAGCTGTTAAGTGTACGTACGTGGTTCGAAGTGCACCAGAATAAGTTACCATTCTCCTCTGGCCAGAAAACTTTCCTGACTTAAACCCAATCGAGAATCTGTGGGACCATCTCGATCGGGTTGTTCGTGCTATGGATCCTCACCCGTGTAATCCAGCGAAGCTGGCCACAGCACTGGAGTATGCATGTTTCAACCTCCCAGTGAACACCTTCAGGAACCTAATTGACTTTTTCATCCTGCACATCTCGCAGCAATCCACTCTGAGAAACCGGGTTGTTCTAACTTTTGACAGATGGTCACATTCATGTGATTGAACTGTGTATTATTTCGGTTAATAGTAAACACTAAAAATAGAACCAATTATAATTACACTTATACAAAGAAAGAGAGAGAGAAATATATGACGTTGCACTTGAAAGCTTCATGAGGGTTTTGGCAACAGATCTCGTAATTTTGAACCATGGTCAAATGACGAAGAAGACACTTGAGCTGACACCCTCTCTTCTAACTACCCCACTAACGGGGGGAGAGTACATTTGAGCCGCGACAGATTTATCGTGTATCAGCACGTTCTACATGACGTGTTTTCAGTGGAACTAGGCTCGAACTCATGACACGCCAATCGAGAGTCCATGAACTTTACCACAAGGCAACAGTGGCCGCTTCCAATTCAAAATTGAAAGATAATTTAGAATTAAAATATTTTACAACAGTTTTTGTTCATATATTATTAAAGATCCAAATTTATATTCAAGATAAAATTAGAAACAAATAAAGTATCATATTTGTAGTTGTACCAAAACGTATTTAAATGTAATACAATTTCAGTAAAACTTAATACTCCAAGTTCAATAGAAATAGTTCTATTCGATGGCAGAGCTTAGACAACTTAAAAGTGTAACGAATTTATTTCTGAAAATCTTTGCATGTCAAAGAAAAAAAATCATCAGCAGTGAGACATCAAGGGAGTGTCAAAACCAGACACGCATCAACAAAACCATTGCACCACACTCGTGATTCTTTTAAAACAAGTCAAAATGCGACAGGAGTTGTTGAGAAACTACTCTTTTGAGAAGAAACTGGAAAATTAGAGTCCCTGATTACCATGAGCACCCTTCAAAATTCTCATCTGAGAGCTGATTAGCGAAGAACTCATTTGAATGAGGTTCGCTCGTGTGTAATTGGACGAATCTTGTGTGTCTTTATGGGCGACGGTGGGGCAAATAACGATTAGGAAAACACGACAAATTCCTCTCCACAGAAGACGTCGTTATGGAATTCAATAATAGTGTGGTCGAGAGATCCAATTATTTCTTGACACTTCATTTTCTGGAGAATGGGAGATCGGAATAATATGCTCCACGGATCTGGTGACGGCCTCACGCAACTGCAATTAGATTCGGAATTATCGACTCGCAGAATCTTTCGCTGGGATGAGATCTCGTCCAGGAAGTTATGGTTGCTAATTCGATTTCGTAACAGTGGGTAGTCTAATGATGCTATATAGTACCGAATGAAAGGTTTAAGGAATCCGACTACGTTCGGAAACGTGATTTTTCAAAAGCCTATAAAAGAATATTTTTTTTCAATTCCTACACTATTAGCTCACACTCTCTATATATTTACTTATTTATATTGGCGGGATTTTCAATCGTTAATAAAATACATTTTAAAGCGCTCCATTGAGCTGAAATTTTATATAATGATTATTTTGGATGACAATACAATAATTTAATTATAATTAATAAAAATTAATCGATTAAAACTAATTATTTAAAGAATTACAAATACAGCTACGTTGGCGTCCTTTTTGGTGACTTAGCAACCCTTTTAGTGACTTGTGTCAAAACATGAAAAGATTTTTTTTTCACGTTTTAAAGAATTCAGTTGAACTGAAATTTTATAGACCCGATTGTTTTGGATGACAATACGATACTTTAATGATAATGAATAACAATTAATTACAACTTAATGTTTGATTCTGTCATATATATATACATATTTATATTAATTGTAACTATTTAAAAAAAAATAGCTAAAATAAAATTTTTCTTTGTTGATCTAAGTAGGAATTGACTTCCAAATTATTTTTTATATTACTTGTTAATATTTAGTGTCACTTAGATTAGGATACACGAATAAAATTGTTTAAATGAGATATTTTGGCAAAAAATGAAAGAGTTATTTATTTTCAAAACATTCTCTTTTTATCAAATTGCTTCTATAATAGTAATGTTTTGCCTTTTTATAGCTAAGACATTTCCAGAGAGCAGGAACTAGGATTAGTAAAAAAAATCACATTTTTTCAGAGTTACTATCCATTAAAATAATAATCGGTGTTGTTTTCCTAAAATGTTTTCATTTTGTTGTATTAAAATATGGATAAATCGACTTCTAAGTTATACATTTCAAAAATCCTAGTTCAGGCTCTGAACAGAGGTGTGAACTGTATATGGGGAAAATAGCATTATTATAGAAGCATTTTTCATAAAAGGAGAATGTTTTGAAATAAGTAATTCTATCTACATTTTTTGCCGAAATATCGCACTTAAATAATTTTTTATTGTAATAATACTTTTAAAACAACTGTATACGTGTATTCTAATCTAAGTGACACTAAATATTAAAAAATATTAGTTTGTACGCTTTTACAAAATCTTGCTTCCAAACGTTGCAGGGTAACTTAAATTTTGATATGAACATAATTGGAGGTTTCTTTTTCAGTAGCTATTTCTTACTTTTCAGAGATCGTCATAAACTTACATATTGTAAATTTGCGCATAATGTAGAGGTCGGGAAACTTTCGGAAAGGGGAGCCATCTTGTAAGTGAAACAAGATAACTAAAATGTCAAAGAGCCATTTATACAAGCAGCCATATATGAAATACATTTAACGCGAAAACGCTTAAGGCTGCTTTCGGTTAATGTTAAAGAATAGGACCCAAATTTGGAACATTTTTTCAGGTATAAGAGAAATGAACATTTTATATGATATTCTGGCTTCACTATCCTTTAGAGAGCAGCATGTTTTATCATACTTCATGTATATCATTTTTAACCGAGTTGAATAAATTTTTCTGGTGTAAAATGTGTTTTGTGTTTTTTCTCCTATACCGCAATGTTAAATGGGCTATGCCTTCACGTATTAAAACTAAAAAGAAAGTATTCATGGAATATTGTGAAGCGTTTAAAAAAACTCTATTGTTAACAAAGGTATGAGTTACAATATTGCAAACTTCCATGGAAATTGTGGCATTTTTCTGTCTGAAAATGTGCTTCGCATTTAGTTCAAGCTCTCGTACTTTTACCGAAGACAGCCTTAAGATAAAATATCGTTTAACACGAAATATTTCACTTCTGAGAATGAATTCTTAATGTAATGTTTAAAAACTTTTCTGTATTTTTGAGCTGCATTATCGGAAGAATTCGCTGCAGTAAATGATGATAATGTGTGAAAAGCCCCAACTATGGCAGACAAATACATTTTGTAGTCTTTTCAAAGCTCAAAAGGTATCATTAAGGCAGATTCCGACGGTGAAAATGTAATGAATAATACAGCGCCTGTTCTCCCGTCATCCGAAATGAGGAGCGTCATGAAAACTCTGTTTTATGTAGACTCGCATTCCAATGGAGAAATGAATCACAAAATGTACGACACCAAACAATTTGTTGATAAAATTTGATGCTAAAAAGACAATGCAAAGAAAAGTCTCAGATTGTTTTCCAAAAACTCAATGGATGTTTTGTGTTAAAAAAAAAAGCTTGAAAATTTTTATTAAATTTTATTAAGTTCTTAAGAATTTTTTGGTTTCATTGATTTTTATTAAATACATGCATGTAAATAAAATATACTGTTATAAACCTAATTTTGTTGAACGTATGTCTTTTTTGATATCATGTAACTCAAAATTCTTTGAACAGGAAAAAATATTTCAGACCACTTAATTTTGTGTTAAGCGATTTTAACTATATGTGTCAACGGGAGGGTAAGGTAACGGGAGGGTACCTGTTAGCAGTTGCCAACAATATTATCGTGCTCCAATTAATATTTTTTATATTGCTTAAATAAAGTTTTACACAAAGTAACATTTTCTGTTCCTTCTAAAACTAAGAACAATCGAAGATATTTTCATTTCTGTGGTTCAATGCAAGAGAACAACTTTTGACAAAATAGCACAATACCAGGAATTAAATTTTCAAGTGACATGAAAAAATGTTTCGACCAATAAAATTCATTTCAATTCACTTATTATTGACTCTTTTAAGCATGTCACAAAATAAAGAACGTGTATTTGTCATTTCTGTTAGTTTCAGTCAAATAATTTTAATTAATTATAATTAAATTATCGCATTTTTACCCAAAACAATAGCGCATAGAAAATTTCAGCTTAAATGAGCGCTTTAAAATGTGAGAAAAAAAACCTTTTTCAAGTTTTTACACAAGTCGCCAAAAGGGTTGCTAAGTCGCCAAAAATTATGCCTTCGTGGCTGATTAAAACTATTCAGTTTTAATCAATTAATTTTTATTAATTATATAATTAAATTACTGTATAGTCATCCAAAATAATCATGTATATAAAACTTCAGCTCAATTGAGCGCTTTAAAATGTATTTTATTAATGATTGAAATTTCCACCAAGATAAATCAATAATTAAATAAATAAATAAATATATAGAGAGTGTGCGTTAATAGTAGGAATTGAAAAATAAAAAGGAAAACACTAATTGTCAATACATATAATTATTTTTTAATAATTTATATAGTTAAAAGACTGAAGAGCCGCAACGATGTTTACTAAAAGCTACGGTCTGCCGACAGTAAAATTTCAACACCATGATGAAATAATAAAGGTAACACTCATACGTAAATGGTAAAATGAACATACAAAAACATGCATTAAATAGCTGTTAAAGAGGATGTACTCTTGTGACCCCGAAAAGGATAGCTAGCAACCCACAGCATTAAACAGCAAGACAAAGAAGGTATTAATAGAAACCTGAGATATTCCTTGCATAGCCTTTATTGCAGATTTCAGTTTTTCTACGATATGTGCTTGTCCAATGAAGATACATGTTCCTTGCTGGCTTTTACCCAGAAAATGGGTATCATGTGACCTGATACATATTTATCATTACCATACGTTTTTCACACCTCTAACTATCCATTTGCTTTCAACTACCCATGAATTTCTTCATGGTGTTATAATTCACTTTTGTGAAAGGTACATATAAAGATACGCATGCATGTACGTCGTGAAAGATCTAATTAACAAACACGATTATTTCTTTTAAATACTTCGAAAATACGCCTTAATATTCTGAAAAATTAATTTGGCTGTAAGACATATTTCCGACTTGGCTTAGAGCATTTTGGTTTTTAGATGAACTTTTTGTCAGGTTGTTGCATTGGTAGAAAGGATACAGTTGCTTTATTTCCCCCCATTCACACAACAAGCAATCAACAAAACATGCGTGGAAAATTACGGCAGACAAAAGCATTTCTTCCAAAGATCTGAGCCTATGTATTTCCTATACTATAGGAAATTCGAGAATAAAGTTCCTTACTCAGATGACTCCCAGGTTGGGTACCCGTTTAGTGGGTGAAAGAAAAGAATTGAGGATTACGAATAGCTTTGTGAAAGGGTTTCGGAACATCGTGAATTAAAGAAGAAATACCCCTTTCAAAAAAGAACGTTGAAAAACGCAAAAGTAAACATATTTAAATGCGTGCACACACACACGCGAATTAATTAATATTATCGTTAATAATACTTTGTAGAAATTTGTAAAAATTCCTTTTGTAGAAATTTGAATACCCCTAATTTAAAACAACATGTCAATATATAATAATACTTCGTAATTGTAAGGGAATATGAGAAATAGCAATACTTTTAAAAAATTATAAATTAATTCAACCCATTTTTAAGACTTTATTCAAGAAACTTATTAAATAAATGTTTCAATGAATCCTTTGTATTAAATTTAATGTAATGTTTTAACGTATGTTAAAATTTAACTTCTTTTTCTTTGTCATTATTGAATGCAAATTTTGACTAAAATGTTGTTTGTACTTGTCGGGAAATTACAAAATGATATCTTTTTGCGAAATGTACATTTCTGTTTTATTTACAATGCAAGTTTTTTTTTTTCATTTTAATACAAATCCACTGGTTTGGCTCATTAGCACGTTTTTCTGATATTTAAAACGAAATACTATTTTGGCTTTCTGCCGAACTAAGAATCATTAAGACTAAATGTCACCTGTAATCCTACTCATTGCTTTTTATTGAAACCGTGTTACTTAATTTCGCCCCTTGGTTGCCAAAAGTAAAATTTTGTAACATTTTCCAAATTTTACTCCTAATTGCTCAGTAGCTTAAAAGTCGATTGTAATGGATTGTGCGATGAAATCTCAGAAGTATTCCCATACCAATTCTCGATTGTACGTTATCTGTATACATTAAACGATACTTTATAATTCTCCATAAAATACTGCAGATCTATCGTATTGAAGATAACGTTCAGTTTAATGATTATTACAAATCCTTCTGGGAATACTTAACATAAAGATTTTAATGTATCAAAGGATGTATCTAAGAGCAGCAAATGGTTATCATTGTAACAAAATTCTCATGTTTGTATTTGATCTTTATTTCAGAAGCATTTAAGGCCATGATAGTGGAGATCATTCTGAGGGATGGTACAAATTGGTTGATAACATATGAAGGAGTTGATAATTGAATTAATAAATGAGAAACGAATATTAAATATTTTATAAAAGATTTATTTTACCTATTCATTAAATATAGTTAAACCACGGAATAGATTTAAGCTTCTACTGAATTATATTGAAAAAATTCTTACAAAAAGGTTAAATATTTAGAAGAAAACAAATGGAATTTATGTAATTTATATTAATACAAGGAAGCCCAGTGGCTGAGTAGTTAGTGCACCACACTTCCACACCATAGGTCTGTGGTTCAAACCCCGGACTGGGTAAGGTTGACTCAGCCTGCGCCATGAAAGGAGCATGCCTACCAAATTTCAAATCTGTAGGTGTAATGTTTCCAGAGGTGTGATGAGGGAACGATTTTCTGCGTTCTCTCTATAAATATAGATGGATTCTTTTAGGAAAAGTTATATTATTACCTTCTTTTATTTTACAGCGACCTTTAAAGGATTATTCTAAAGGATTTCTGATGAGTGATATACTAGTTTGCATATATCACTTTGTACATATACGAAGATATTTTCCGTTTTGTATTACATTTTTTTTCTGATTTTTCATTAAGACGCTACAACGTATGTTTTTAGAATTTCATTGATAAAAGTGGTAGCCCGGGGGGCTAGTCTCGAACTCTTGGCTGGCTTTTCATAAATTTGAGCCTTAGTGTCACTGAAGAATAACTAATGTGCCACATAATGAACTTTGTTTTTCTATTGAATGACTTGATTAAAAAGAGGTTCGTCTTCGTTAATTAACCAAGATTTAAAATAGCACAGCCTGTCGGCAATAACCACCGTGTTCACTGGTAAAACGTACACCCCCCCTATCGTAGGGGTGGTCCAGAATTCTATGGTCCCAAAAACCTGACTTTGCATCCCGAATATTTTTCGTTACGCCACTGCTCGTGTTTCTTTATAGTGCTACGTTAACAAACACTGACTCAGAAAGGAATTTAAACTGAACGTATGTAAAATGTGTTGATCTGAAAAGTAATTTCGTTTATTGATATCATTCAATTCCTACTATAAGTTCACACTCTCCCTATATACACACTGAAGAGCAAAAAAAAAAAAAAAATTGGTACATCTACCTAATATCGTGTAGGGCCCCTGCGAGCACGCAAGATGGGCGCTACATGACGTGACATGGATTCGATTAATGTCTGAAATAGTGCTGGAAGTAACTGACACCATGAATCCTGCAGGGCTGTCCATAAATCAATAGGAGTAAGTGGGGGTGATGATCTCTTCTGAACAGCACGTTACAAGGCATCCTAGATATGTTCAATAGTGTTCATGTCTGGGGAATTTAGTGGCCAGCGGAAGTGTCTAAATTCGGAAGAGTGCTCCTAGAGTCACTCTGTAGCAATTCTGGATGTGTGGGGCGTCGCATTGTCCTGCTGAAATTCCCCAAGTCTGTCGGAATGCACAACGGACATGAATAGATGCAGGTGATCAGACAGGATGCTTACGTACC
>BMAV01018442.1:413487-431634 GCA_019973955.1 Trichonephila inaurata madagascariensis
ATAAAATAAGAGATTCTCTACAGGATAGTGAAGCCAGAATATAATATTAATGTTTGAGTACTTTTTATATCTGAAAAAATCTTCTAAATTTGGGTCCTATTCTTTAACATTAGCCGAAGACAGCCTTAAGTTATCGTGGTGTTGAAATTTGGAGAATGGGGCACCAGCTGAATTGCCATCCTCGTCACTTGACCGAAATTCAAAATAACGAGATTCGTTGCTAATAGCTCTCTTGCAGCTTCAAAGTACGACGTTAATTAAGGTATCCTACAACTCGCGACAAATTTTTGTTTAAAAAATGGAGATATAAAGTTTTTTTTTTTTTTTTTTTTTTTTCTTTTTTTGTGGTTTACGTTTATTTAATACATTTTAAGAAAAAAAGGCTAAAATTAAGAAGAGAAAAATAAATTATTACTACTAAAATAGGAAAAAATGGGTATAAATTTGTGATATGGTCGATCTTCGTCGACCATATCGTGGGGTTTCAGCTAAGTTAGAGGTGTGGGATTCTCGAAATGATGAGACATTTTAGAATTCTTAATATGACTTTTATTAAGAGTTTAACTTAAATTACTTATATATTGAACAAACTTATATTAAGTGAGAATAAACCAAAACACGTAGCTGTAGTTAACACAGATCGCGCAATTGGATCACTTATCTATATAATTATATTATATCCGCCTACTCACAATCTTAATAATATATTCGCATTCAGAATATAATCTTCCTATCTTGAATTCTAAGCAACGGTCCAATCCACTTCAGATACTCATCTAGGCTCGCGTACAATGGTATGTACCTTGAATGAATGGCGAGATTTTCGTGATTCTTAGGTAGGCCGTCAATTAACACTTCTATCTTTTCTGAACTGAACTTTCTCTAAATTGCTATCCCGCTTCCTAAAACTTCTGTCCTTTTAAAGGTTATCTTATTTGCATCTATCCTTCATTTCACTACTTGGATTTGGGTTGGAAAAGATTTGCCATTAATCGTGGCCGTCAAAGAACACAGAGGTTATGTTAGAGAAAGGACGCGTGAGACGTCACAAATTGACAAAAAATTTCATAAACGGGGCCCGCTCTGTGCAAATAGTAATTGAACAAATTCTCAATTTTTCAATTTTGATGTATTACTTTGCTGTTTCTTTTTGAAATGACCTTCAGGATAAGAGATATTTTAATTTTTATAAAAACTAGAGCACTTTATCTTAGTTGTTATATGAAATTGCTTACAAAAACAATGATTATATTCACGTAAGGGACTGTAAATTTTGTAATAAAACAGTTATTAATAAATCAGAAGGTAAAACACTTCTACTGTTACACAGAACATGCACAAAAAATTTCAGCAAATTATTTTAAAAACTTTTTGAGCAATCACTGTCCCCGCGTTTGAGCTTTTCGAAAAAAACGCATTTTTTAATTTGGCATCTTATGTAAAGTTATGGCATCTGTGCTTTGACAAAAAACACTTGTAGTTTTTGTTCTAGTGAATGGAAAATAAAAAAACTTGGAAATTTTATAAAGCTAATGAGATGGCCTATAAAGTAAAGTCATAAAAAAATTGTCAATTTAAAAAAAAATGATCATGATTTTAGGGTAGTCGAATACCTTAACAATCTACGGATTTCAGATGATCGAAAACAAGTTTATGTAAAAAGTGTAGGAATCAAACGGTCACATTCTAAATTATTTTAAATTCATACGTGAACAAAAATGAAAAACATTTCAGCTGTATCGATGAAACTAAATAAAGTAATGAAATGTTAAAAAATTTTCCTTGATAAACTATAAAAAAGTGCAATATCGGCATGTCACTTTACTATGTTTAGAATGCTATTATTTTTTTAACAGACTGGAAAAACAGTTAACTTATACATTCTTAAGATTCCGTGTTAATAATAAAGACGAAATATTTAAGGTGGCGTATTTATTTCACACACAAAAAGGCTTTCTTTGTTAAACAGAAACTCCATGTACCCCATAAAATTATTAAATTATTTTTTGGGAGTACTGTTTAAAAAGTGCTTATATTTAGAAGTAATTTTTAATATATATAATATTCTAAATTTCACTTTAAACTAATTTGAAATTCAAAAAATCGGGTTTTTTAAATAGACATATTTAACTTTTGAGCTAGTGCATCTAAGTATGCTGCTTCTAAAACTGTTTTAAAATACTGTGCCTGAGCAGTCTGGAAGTCATTGTTATTCCTCTGTTAATTCATTCTCTTCCAAATTAAATAGATTTGTCTCATTTTTTTTTTAAGATAAAATTTCAGCTATATTTTGTTAATTTTATACAGTACTCCTTTTCATTCATTTGAAGTTTACGATACTCTTACTAATAGCTTTTAGTTCTTCACAATTTAGACTTTTATTTAGTAATTATATAATTGATCTGCATTATGTAAAGTTGTTACTTCGTCTTATATCGTTTAGAACAATTTTACCTAAATTTTTTTTCGAGCATGACTTCAAAATTTGTAAAAAGAATGGAAAGTTATTTTACGCATTCTCTAAGACAAAGGTCGCCAAAGTGGTGGTCCACGAACCATGAGTGGTCCGCGAGAAAATTTCACTGGTCCCCAGAAAAATGTGGAGTATACTTACTCATGACGTTAAGTTATGTTTTAAGATGCATTATAACATAATTCGATTCATAACAATAATTTAACACTTATGGTATTCGACAACGTTCGGAACCGTGATTTTAAAAAAGCGCATTAATGGATAATTTTCATCATATTTAGTGTCACTTAGATTACAATACATGTACAAAATTGTTTTAAGGGCACATTTTGACAAAAAAAAATTATTTAAATACAATATTTTGGCAAAAAATTAACTTAGAATAACCTTTTTTCAAAATGTTCTCCTTTCATAAAAAATATTTCTAAAATAATAATATTTTGTGTGTGTGTGCTTATACAAAGTAAAGACTTCTCCAGAGAGTCTGAACTATGATTTTTGAAAAATTCACATTATTTTCAGAGTTACAACCCATTGAAATATATATAATTATCAGCATTTTTTTCTTAAAATTTCTCCCCCCTGTGGTCGTAAAACATGGATAAACCCACTTCTAAGTTATATATTTCAAAAATTCTAGTTGAGCCTCTGTACAGAGGTCTGAGCTATATACAGGCAAAACATTATTATAATAAAAGCATTTTTCACAAAAGGAGAATATTTTGAAACTGGGTCATTCTATGTTCATTTTTTGTCAAAATACTGTACTTAAATAATTTTTTTTTGTAATAATGACCTTAAAACAATTTTATATACATTTTCTAATCTAAGTGACACTAAATATCATAAATATTATCCATTTGTACGCTTTTGCCAAATCACGGTTCCGAACGTAGTCGGATACCTTAAAATAATCTTTTGTTTTTGACTTATCAATATGCCCCCACAGTTTGAGAAACACTGCTATACAGACTACGAATCCTGCGTGTGTGCAGTATCGCTCTAAGCTGTAATAACTGTTTTGGTCCGCCTCTTTCGATGATTCACATATTTTATCACTTCTCTTGATTGTACGACACAATTTTATATTCACAGTCCAATTAATTTCACCCGTTAGAGAGATATAAAAGCAAAAACGTATCCTATTTTTCTATGTTGGCGATCCCTGAACATACAGTGGAGACAATTTAAAATTGTACAAATGGCTCAAAATACCAGTACAGTAAGACCCCGCTTAACGCTGTTTCACACACACACAGTTTAGCACTCTTTTATTTCAACCCGGGGATTCCCCGAAATTGCTCGTAGCGCTACGGGGATTCCCCGAAATTGTAGGTTTCAAAATATGTACATAATATATCCGAAACAGTGTAGTTGTGTTTCTTGTTTGGTACGGTGCTGTACGGACGCATTTTTATCATTTGAAACATTTGTTGACATTATTGTAAGAGTATAAATTTATATAATACTATAACGATTAATACAGTGACAAATATTATGATCTTTAGTTTTTATCATGGGTGATAATGAAAAACAAGGAAAAAAAGCTACCAGAAAAAGGGTTTCACTGGAAACTAAAATGCAAGTGATTAGAAGATTAGATTCTAGTGAGCGTCAATCTCAAATTAGTGCTGCATTGTATTTAGCTACTTCAACAAGATGTCTTCTTGACAAAAAGGCAGAAAATTGGAAACACAGAATAGATTGAATGATCTGACTGACTTAGAATCTTATTTGTTTTTATATGTATATATTCGTTTATATTGTTTTTATTTTTGTAAGAAATAAATGTTTGGTTTTATTTTTATTAAAAAAACATAATTATTAAATTTAATACCTAACAAATTTTCTATCCATCTTCCCCTAACCCCATTATTTACATGTTAAGATAGCCTCGTTTAGCGCTGTTTCGCATTACGCTCTACTTTGATGGAACGTATCCTACGCGTTAAGCGGGGTCTTATTGTATTCGGTTTCCCAGGAAATCGGTATTGCACAATCCCTAATGTTCTCTCTCAAAAAAGTCAAGTAGACAGGAGGATAGAAACCAGAGGTACGAAAGAATTCCAGACAGTTCAAAATCCGATTCCTTTTAGGGTTGAAGGTCAAATGATGATTTCTTCATTCATTTTCCATTTAGTACAGTCCTGCATCGATAACTCAATACATGTGGTTTCCTCACATTTGGGGTTTTGATTTTAGAAGATTTTTCATTCATATGTTAATTAAATTAATATCAAGAAAATCCAGTTTTGTTTCAAAGATATTAAATTGATATGTAATTTAAAACCTATTTAAAATTCTTATATTATTACTGCGAAAAATTTCAAAAATAAAACATTTTTTCAATTATAACCATTTTTGAACTACCGTATTTATTCGAATCTCTAAGCCGCACCCCAAATTCTTAACTTTACTTGGAAGCTGATGGACCTAATGATTGCATATGTTTGTGCTTACTTTATGGCTGCTTTGCCTCCACAACTGCAATACAAAATACTCCTCTGCAAATATTGCAGAAAACAATGGTGTCTTTCTTTGACACGAGAAATGGAAATTCCTTTTTCAACTGATCGTTGAAATGGCACTTCCTCTTTTTTGATTCTTCCATCCTTTAAATAAAATTGAAAATAAAATATGGAGCTACGCGAACAATGTAAGCACATTACCAGGGGCGGCTCTAGGACCGGACCCCTGCTCGGGACGGAAAATTTTAAGGACGGCATCTGAATCAAACTTGAGAAATTTTCTTTTACAAAATTTTTTTTTAATATTTCCTGAAATATTATTGGATGGGAATTTGGTATTTTATTTAAGTTTCTTATTTCCTTATTTTGTACTCTGTACGTTTAATCAATGTCGGTTTATCCATTGGGTGCTTGGGGCGGGAGCCCAGGGGCCCGGATAAGTTGGATTTAACCAGGTTTTCTGGTAATAAATATCGATCCACCAGTGTGAAAGGGGCCTGTAGATCTTCTGCGCCCAGGGCCCGAAATGAGCTTAAACTGGTACTGCGTTTAATGCCAGTTTCTGTTGAAACTTGAAGGGTACGAGGCGGGAGTACATGTTAAATCATTAAACTTGATATGTGTTTACACATCTTTCAATAGTAACTTTCTCCCCAGCCCAGAGTGGGGTCACAACAGATGTTCTTTTTACCCATACGATGTCCGGTTTCAGCTATCCAAGAGGAGACAAGGGTAATTAGAGTTTTCGGTTGACAAAGAAGTACATGTGAGATGTTTTATTTTAGTCTCGAGTGTAGTTTCTCTGTTGAAATAAAAACGCTTGTGATTCCCACCATGAGTAGACTCTATTTCGAAGAAATTGGCCTGCTGAAATGGATGATTCCTTCTTACAGTTTACTCGTTTCAAATAATAATAAACAATTATGTTCTTAATTTCGAATTATTTTGTATTTTTTAAGACTTAAAATAATACATATAATTGCCTTCCTTTTCTTTCCCAAAAATTATTCTGCAGGTGTGTAGCATGTGAACAATTCATCTTTTTTAATTATAATTTTTTGCTTTGGAGAAGGGGCGGCATTTTCCATTTTTGTCCGGGGCGGCAAAACTACTAGAGCCTTGTGGGTCGATTTTGAAAACACTTTCCTAAGCTGATCTCTGCTCAGCAAAAGTAACACATTGTTACAAATTTTGTGTAATGAACGCTTAAAATAGTATAAATAATTTATGTCTGGAAGTGTTATACGTTAATATTACTTTTTGTTGTATTTATTTTATGTTAAAATTGTAATCAGCCTTTACACTCCGCCTGTTCAAGCTTTCGCAGTTCCTGGCGCCTGGCGTAGACAAAACAAAATGCAAAGTTTTGCTTCACACATAAAAGATTGCTGTCGCGGGCTTTTTTGCAGATGGCAGAATTTTTTTCTTACTTGACAATTATCGTTATATTTTGAACACTTCACACAATATTTTTTTAAATTATAGCTTATTCTGATGTATAAGCTATATTGTCGTAAAGTTTCATTAAAATCCATTCAGTTGTTTTTGCGTGAAAGAGTACCAAACATCCACACAAGCTTTCACGTTTATAATATTAGTAAGGATAATACACACACACATTTTCCGCGATTTAACCCGCGGTCACTCGCGCCTGTTTTTCTACCGTCGTCACTCGCGGGGTGTAGAGAATACACCCCAAACTCTCTCTCTTAACACGTGTATTTAAATAAGAAAAAAAATTTAAGTCAATTATGATATATATTTATGAAGTATAAGAGGTTTTTTGTATTATACAAACAAAATTGTTAAAGTTATTGCATTCAAATGAGACTAGCATTAATTTAAAATAAACCTACAAAATTTTCATTTTGAAGTACACAATTTTATATTTTTTTATAAACCACAAGTAAAACATATATACCAGTAATAAATATACTTTATAATTAATGATAAGGATAGTAAAAAGTAGAAAAATAATATTTTAATCATTTTTCAAACATTCAGAGCAGACTGTATTCATATGCTTTAAGCACATATTTTTCTTACATTGAAGACAAAAACAAATAATTTTTACATCTTATACCCGTGGACAAGCAGTGCAACACTCCTTTTTTAGGGGAATTAATGCTCTTTTTAATATATTCTGTGTCAGTAAAGCTTCTTTTGAGTGTTTTGTTAAGGTTTGGGAAATCCGATCTCATATCCCACTGTGGCTGCACAAGATCCATTCTAATCTCCTCTAATAATATTGAATGTCTCATTTATTTTCAGGAAGAACCGAATGATAGACAAAGGAAGCATTAATTCCTGCAGTATTAAGTAGATGATAAAATATTCGCAATGGCCAAAGGTTACATATGCGCGATACATAATATATACTGCACATTTCATCAGTGGTATCAGCACCACCTGTATTATAATAATTTATGATTTCAAGTTTCATCTCTCTAACTTTGGTTATTAAATCACGCAGTTATCGAATTCACTTAGTTCATTTTGTCAATCTGTTGATACAGTATCTAATAGACGACAAAGTCGTTACTTCTCCCTTTCTCATGGAGTTTTTGTCATAATTTCTAGAAAACGTTTTGACATTTTTTTAAAAAAATTGCATTTTACAAATATTTTATAGAATTATATTATTTTTATACCGCATTTATTGAAATTTTAAATAAAATATTCGTGCATATTAATATATTTGAAAAAAAAACGTAAACGGAAAGAGTAAAACGTACTTTTCCATAGATGCTTCGAGAACGAAAATATAACTCAATCACTCGCGGGGTGTTCTCAGCACCCCAAATAAACTTTTGAAGGTTGTTACATTCCAATCGTCCTAGCGAGATTGATTACATCAGGTCTGAAGGTTCAATGACCTAAAATGGGCAGCTACAGAAAAAATCGTGGCTCTGCGCATTATTTTTAGAATTGTAGGAGGCTTTTCTTGTTGCTGGGGTGTACAGAACACCCCGCGCGAGTGATCGCGGGTTAAGAATAAAAAAGAATAGAAAAAAAGACTTTTTACAGCCAAAAATCGACCAAAAACTGTTACAAGATAAAAGAATCGAGAGAATTATTCGTTATTTTGCGAAACTAATTCATATACAGATGATTTAACGCAAATATGGAAAATAGAAAAGAAAAAAAGTTTTGAAAAAAAAAATGTATTTGATCAATTTTTTAATTATCAACAAGGTACTGAAAACTTGATAAACTGCAAAAGAAGGTAGTTTTCAGTTGTATTTGAAATTTTTTTTTGTATCCCGTTTATCCATTTCCTTAGAATTTTTTTCTTAAGGAAAAAAAAGATGGAAGTAAAAAAACTATAATATATCTTAAATAACTTAGAAAAAACATGATTATAAAAGGAAAAAAATGTATTCTCTCTCATAGCTAATATTTTCTAAATAAAAAGAGAATAAAGTATAAAGAATAGTTTTATTTATAATTTGCTTTACCTACAACCACACACAACAAATGTTTCGCGAATCTCTTATTAGTGAGCGTGCCTTAAGTTGCTGCTCTTAACAGTAAGAAAATCAAAAACATTGTTAGATATTTTTTTTTCTTAAAAAGATATTCACAATTTTCTAAGAAAGAATTGCAAAAGGTGGTTTTATAAAAGAGAAAAATGGCAATATATACTACTTCAAATCTCTCTTCTATGTGCATGGGAGAGTAAAGCTATTATTAAGGTGACTAGTTTTTTTACAATGAAAAGGAGGACGAGCGTGAAAAATTTAAGAAAAAGTTACAACTTAAATATATGAAACATTTTATTAATTCAAATAAAAAATACGCCAATTACGCTTGCATTTCTTTTAATTATTTACTTAAAGAAGTATTTTCCCATTGAATTATTTTTATTTTTTTTTTTTATCGATGTATCATTTTCTAATACATCGGAAATTTCGGAGTAAAAAAATATCCTTTCTATTGAGCTTTACAGTAAGTGCTGCAACTTAAGTATCAACATTCAATCTCTTGATTTCTCACTTGTCCAAAAATCATTACCAACTGAAAAAACTCTTTCTTTTGCATTAGTTCCAGGGCAGCACAATATAAATTCAACAAGAATAACTATAAATTATCATATGGAAAGAGTTCATTTTTGAACACTTATTTCCACCCATCTTTTATCAATTTCAGCATGCTGATTTACCAATTGTTCCAATTTATTAGAATTTAAATATACATTGTCTTCTAATTTATTCAAACAGACCATTGTCATCGATTTTAATATCAAGCATTTCGTTCGATAAAAACTCAACACAATTTTCTATATCTGCCCAATTTACTTGCGATGAAGTCAAAAAACACCATTGAAAACTTATTTCTTGTGATATTTGTTCCAGACCATTCTTCGACATATTGGAAACATGTTTGGTTCATCTGTGATTAGAGATTAACAGATCAGTTTTAAGATATTGAAAGGGAGGACAAGAGTAGGAGGACACTTTTCGTGGAAGGACAGAACCTATATAAGGAGGACGGTTGGTCACCTTACTATTATGCATATCGCATATGACACGTAGATATATGTTAAAAATAGATAGAAAACAGGGGGCTTTTTTGGTGATTTTTTTCAGAAACATTTTGTTTAATTATTTATTTAAGGAAAAAAGATAATTATTTATATTCTCTGATTTCTAATTACTATAAATTATAAAAATTTTAAAATCTATGATTATTTTTCTCCAATTAAAAAAAATTTAGAAATTTTTTTACTGGTATTTGTTGAATTTCTGTTCACTTTATTGTGAATCCTGGAAAAATTTTCCAAAGAAACATTAATTTTAAAGTAGTATTGCTCGTCGCTGCTCGCTGCGGCACGTAAAGTCTTCCTGTTGGCGCGGTGTGGAAACTCTGGAAGTGAGTTGCTAGATCAAGTACCATCCTCGTCTTCTGACCGAGGCCCAAAATCACGAGATCCTTTACCAAAAGTGGGCCAGATCCAAAATAGGAATCAAATATAGGCTCGCTTTTACGAGCCTTCTTATAAAAAATTTATACCTTCAAATTAAAATCCTATAATACAGCCTTTCATGCAGAGATATCCTCTAACGGATTCTCCATCCTATATAAGCTGTAGACAACAACGTTAAAATTTCAATATTTACTCTAATTATCATCAATTTTATTTCTTAAAACTCCTATAATATTATATCTGTGTTCCTTAATTTTATAAAGGAGAAACTTTCGATTTAACGTGAATTTTACATTTCCTCCATTAAGGCTCATAATAATTTTTTTTAATGATATTACAGTCTATTATGCCAAGATCGCTACTATTAATGGAATAGAGGTGGGTGTTCCGACCCCTCTCTTCTATGCCATTAAAATCCTTAAAAATGAAATGATGATAAAAGATTTGGTGGTTAAACACTAATGCTGGCTTACAGGTCAAATCTTACTAAATCGCTGTTCTTGTGAAAACGATGCGTATACGGTGGAAATATTTGTTGTACATTTTGACTGCATAAAAATAGATTTGAATGTTATTTTTTCTGTTACCCTATATTTTTTATCTTTGTATCTTTTTATTTGCCCAGTCGCTGAGTAGTTAGTGCATCGCGCTTCCACACCACGGGTCCGACGTTCAAACCCCGGGTTGGGTAAGGTTGACTCAGCTTTCTTTCCTTCAGTGGGTTGATAAATCAGTATCAAGCTTGCTTGGCAACTTAACATTGGGGGTTTCGGGTCAGACTGACCACCTGACCGGTACATCTGCTCATGCATCTCAGGGCCCAAGGTCGCGTATATTGAGTTGGGCATTGACCCTCATGGGCTGTTGCGCCACTGAGTTAGATTATCTTTTTACTTACCTGTGTATGTTGAAATTTTGTAATTTTTGTATATTAAAACTTGCTTGTAAGTTACTCTAAGCCAGTGACCTACAAACTGTGTTCCACTGAACCCTGCGGTTCCACGAGGCATGCCCAGGGGTTCCACTGAACAGACTGAATTCAGTGGCACAACAACCCATGAGGGACACAAGGCCTACTATGCCTATCCCAGTTAACGTGACCTTAGGCGCTGAGGTGCATGTGCAGATGTTTCGATCAAGTGGTCAGTCTGACGCGAAACTCCTAGTGTTCAGTTCCCAAACAAACTTGGTACTGATTTCTCAACCCACTGAAGGAATGAAAGGCTGAGTCACAATCTTCCCCAGCCTTGGATTAGGGGTTCCACGAATCACAATAAAAAATCGAAAAGAAACTTATAAATGCGTATGCCAAATAGCTTTCCGTTCTCTATGAAGTTTATATTACAAGAATTTAAAACTCATCCCTGTCATTAAGAAACTGAAAATTTTATTTATACGTAATAGCTTTATTTTGTAATACTCTTTAAACTTTTATCATAATATAATAAAAGAATATTAAAACACCCACACATTTAATCTTTATATACGAAGGTTGGGGCAAAAGTCATGGCAACTATTTTTTTTCTCGACGATACCAGTCCGGTTGGAAAATGTGACTTATACAGACGAAAGGACAAGTCATTAACTACATGTGTGGATAATGAATAGCACTGAAATACCGTAACACACTAATTTATTATGGTAGTATATACAGGGCAAAACAATAACAACACAGTACACATAAAGTTGACTTGACAAACCTGGGCCTAAAAACCCTCAATGTAGTCCCCTGCTACTGTCACCACAACGATGTGGGAGGCGCTGAATACCATCAGCCTCAGCATTTGTCGCACCATGTTGCTCATCAGTGATTGACACACGCCCTTGTTGAAACTTTCTTACCCATCGTGCTACTGTACGGTACGGTAGGGTATTATTCCCAAGGGCTTCCACTAATTTACCGTGACATTCCATCGCATTTCTCCCTCGGAGAACGGCTATTTTGATGTAAGTGCGCTACTCAACACGGGTTACTTCCATCTCACACGACACTCACCAAATGACTGATTTCACAGCCCTCGCTGCGCTACTACCAGCTATCACAGAGACATCTGTTGTTCTGCATACACACAATGCCTGCAGAACTTCTGCATGACACCTATACGTTTGTGATCCACTCTCATATCTACAAGAAAGAAAAAAAAAATAGTTGCCATGACTTATGCCCCAACTCTCGTATATATTACCTACTAGATTGGGAATAATTTATTGTTTACTCTTTCGGTTTAAACAAGATAATTTTATACTCGTTAATACAATGTCTTGCAAAACTAAATAGCTTTTTAGAGGAAAATACACATTTCTGCGTATTTGTGGAAAAAACACCTATAATAAAAGAGAGGAAGCAACTTATCGACATATCAATAGAACATCTTAATTTAAGCAAGAACAGCTCCTAAATTGTATATTTCAAATTCATCCAAAGTACTCACGGCTATAAACATTTTAATGCCATTTAGAGCAAAGCGTTTAAGTGAAAAATATTTCTCAACGTGAGTGGCTGCAAAAACAAAGTATGGAAACAAATCGAGCTCAGAATATGTAATGCGACATCAGATAATTTCAACAGACCTACAATTCGACATTTTGTGTAAATAAATGCAAGCACATATCCGAGTTATCGAACATAATGCGTGAGTAGGCGGCATTTGGATCACAGATTAATATTATTAATGAGTAAATTATATTAAAAGTAGATAAAAATTTTGTATTAATAAATAAACACTTTTTTAATTGCCTTCATATAAAATGCCTACAGCATCATGTTGGTCTACTTTAAATATTAATTTAAGGTATATCATTCTAAGTGTATGCGTAGAATAGGGTTCTACGAAACTACTTTATAGTTCTAGGGGTTCCACGAAAACACCTCCTAGTTCTAGGGGTTCCACGAAAACACCTTCTAGTTCTAGGGGTTCCACGAAAATACCTTCTAGTTCTAGGAGTTCCACGAAAACACCTCCTAGCTCTAGAGCAGCGTTTCTCAAACTGTGGGGCGCGCCCCCTTAGGGGGGAGTGATAACTCTACGAGGGGGGCGTGAGCATATTAAGAAGTCGAAAACAAAAGATTATTATAAAAAAATTATTAATTTACTGAAAATAAACGAAGTACATTCTAACATAAAAAGAAATAAAATACACATTTAAACTCCGATATAATACACATACAAATATATCAGTACTGCACACTGTATAATATAGTTAATTTAACAATACTAAATTAAAAACAAGTTTAGTAATTACTAGTGATCCTACGAGCTTGTCATGTATAAAATTATATACAAAAATTAACAAAATTATAATAAATCCCTTAACTGCCGATTGAAAGGTACGTCTTCGCTCCCCCCAATGCCACCATTTTCCACGAAAATGCGCGTATGTGATGTATGGAAAGGGGGAGGGGAAGAAAAGGAATAAATAAAGCAAAAATTCTCTGAAATAAGTAAATCCTTTGCAAACACTGTTAAAGTCTTCTTATTGGATTCCAAAGTCTTTGGAATAATTTTATGTTAAGAAAAGTGCACAGAAAGACGTATATATACGTCCGGGGCAATTAACTCTTTGGCTGTTCGAGACGTCTATATACGCCGGGTGGGACTTAAGAGGTTTAACTGTAGCTTTAGCGTCAAATTATAGTACCATTGAATTCAATACATTGCTATTGTATAGAGGTGGGGGGAGCGATGAAAATTTTGGTTGAATATTGGGCCGTAAATATTGAAAGTTTGAGAAGCACTGCTCTAGGGGTTCCACGAAAACACCTCCTAGTTCTAGGGGTACCGTCAGTTGAAAAAGTTTGAAGACCACTGCTCTAAGCCCTTTCGGGTGGGCTCGGTTCCCTTGAACATTTTACCTCCAGCTTCAGAATGCAACTAATCCGATTGATTGACAGACGAGCACAACTGATATCCCACTCTCAAAATTTCCATGCCACGCCAACGTGAGAACTTTCAACCAGGACGGATTTAACGCGTATATCAACTCCTCTTCTCAGTGTGTCTTCACTGGCGTCGAGATTTGAACCCATGACACGAGAGAAGCAAAGCTGGTCACGAGTTCGCGATCATGAACCCTCCCTCGGCTACCGCTGCCGCTCATGCCTTCGGTAGACACATTTTTTTAATCTTGTCAGGTATTGTTGCCGAACAAAATATTTTTGTTTTATTGCAAACTTGATTTAAGGTGTTTAATTTCCGCAAAAGAAATTAACCAAGCCTCAAAATCTCCACGTGCCGGAGAGCGGAAAAAAAGGAGAGGGAGGTAACAATTGAGGTTTTTTTGTCCTCATCTCTTGACCAAGATTTACATTTATGAGGTGCACCTCTAATAACACCCTCATGTCTAGGGCGGCGTTAATTCAAATTTTTGAACTTGTTAATCGGATATCAGATTTCTATATAGCCGGGAAAAAATATTCGAAAATAATAAGTGAAAATGCAAATAGGATGAAAATTAAGATCGTAAATCCAGACTGAGTGGATCACTCTTCGGATCATTTCTAAAATGAGCACTGCCTTCGCGAATTAAAATTATCTTTGGAATCGCATTTAAAGTATCCGACTACGTTCGGAACCGTGATTTTAGAAAAGCGTATAATTGGATGATTTTCATGATATTTAGTGTCACTTAGATTAGAATACATGTATAAAATTGTTTTAAGGACATTTTGACAAAAAAATATTTAAATACAATATTTCGGCAAAAAATTAACTTAGAATAACCTTTTTTCAAAATGTTCTCCTTTTGTGAAAAATGCTTCTATTATAATAATATTTTGTATGTATATAGCTCATACCTCTGTACTTAGGCACAACTATGGTTTTTGGAAAATTCACATTATTTTCAGAGTTACAACCCATTGAAATAATTATCGGCAATTTTTTCTTAAAATTTTCCCCCCCCCCCCCTCTGTTGTCGTAAAGCATGGATAAACCTACTTCTAAGTTATATATATTTCAAAAATTCTAGTTGATCCTCTGTACAGAGGTCTGAGCTATATACAGGCAAAATATTATTATAATAGAAGCATTTTCCGCAAAAAGAGAATATTTTGAAAATGGGTCATTCTATGCTCATTTTTTGTCAAAATATTGTACTTAAATAATTTTTTATTGTAATACTATTCTTAAAACAGTTTTATATACATTTTCTAATCTAAGTAACACTAAATATCAAATATTATCCATTTATACGCTTTTGAAAAATCACGATTCCGAACGTAGTCGGATACCTTAATTGAATTTACAACTAAAATAAACCACACCCTTTCACAACCATGCAGACATTGGCGTAAAGTACAACTCCTCAACCCATGCATCGCGGATGGGGCGGGATTCTAGGGGGCCCAAAGCCTGACTGACGCCAATTAAGTATGGTTTTGCAATCCTTTGTTAGATCCGGCTTGGGTCTTAAAACGCGATTTTCCTATTCTCTGTTCCACCATTGCATGCAGAAATATTGCTTTCTAAGGTATCCGACCAGGGCCGGCTCTAGCAGTTTTGCCGACCCGGACAAAAATGGAAAATGCCGCCTTTCTCTCCAATGCCCTCCCTCTCTCTCTCTCTCTCTATATATATATATATATACATTCTTTTAAGTCTTAAAAAAATCAAATAATTCGAAATTAAGAACATAATTACTTGTTATTATATCAAACGAATGAAATGTAAGAAAAGGAATCGTCCATTTCAGCATGCCAATTTCTTCAGAAATAGTCTACTGATGGTGGAAATCACAAGCGTTTGTTTTAACTTAACGTAACTACACTCAGGACTAAAATAAAACATCTCCTGTAGCTCTATCTATCAAAACCTCTTATTACCCTTGTCCCCTTTTGATAGCTGACATCATATATTGTAAGGGTGAAAGGAATATCCGTTGTGACCTTTACAAAGGAAAGATATTTAAACATATTAAATTTCATGCTTTAACTTATACTCCTGCCTTGAACCCTTCAAGTTTCAACATGAAAGAAAACTGTCATTAAATATACAGAGTACAAAATAAAAAAAATAAGATACGTTGAATGCAATACCAGATTCACAACCAATAATATTTCAGAAAATATATCAAATTTTTTGCAACAAATATATATATTTCAAATTCGATCCAAATGGGACCCTTAAAATTTGCCGCCCCGGTCAGGAGTCCGGATTGTCCAGCCCTAGAGCCACCTCTGCAACTGTGGTTCACGATGTATAACTAAGGCAAGACAATAACAAACGAGTGTGCTCCCAGCCATTCCGCGACCGATCACTCCCGTTTGTTCGTAATACTTCATAGTGAACTTTGTTATTTTGAAACAAAATGCAAAAAAAATTTGATCACTGACGTGCCCAAAATATTGTGTCGCGTACCATTCATTGATGGCACGTGTGCCACTTGTTTACCGTATCTGTTATACTCTGTTGTGACCAAGTTTAAAAATTCCCTGATACATTTTTTGGAAAATTTGACAGCAACTTTATTAGATCAAACAATGCAACGTGAAAATAGCAATGAACAAAATTTGTATCGTGATTAATTTTTAAAATGTAAAACAAATTATTCATAAAAACCATTTTTTTTCTGTGCCAAATACTTTGATATTTTTCTCATTATTGCTATTAAGGGAACCAAGACATCATACACATTCGAAAAATTGATTTTTCAATTTTAATATTAAAAAATAGTGCATATTTTTTTTAAAATCACGAAAACAATCTAAGCTCTATTGGAAATTTTTAAAGATATATGTCCCATAAACAAAGAGTCTGATTTTTGGCATTTTACTCTTTCGATCATGTCCTGGCCCTCTTAATACACGAAACAAAAGATCGCATGCATTTTTAATCAAAACAATATTTATTTTTTTAATACGTAATTGAAATTATAATTTTTCCCTTCAAGGAATTTTAAAGAAACATTCATAAGAAAAAGTAATTTTTTTATGTCATCACAAAACCCATACCAACTTTTATTATGCATAGTTCGACGTACTTGTAAAACAAATTTCATGTGTGGACGTCGATTATTATACGAGCAGTAGCATTTTAATATCCTCTCATGGATTTTTAAATTTTACCTTATAGCATTAAATAGTTTGCTTGTTGTGGTATTTAGAGCACAAAAGCTGTTTGACATTATACGTACACACAAGCAAGCAAAAAATTTGTTAAAACCTTTAAATGTATATGATATTTTATAAATCATACCATATGTCCTCTTAATTGGTGTAATTATTTGAATTTTTTATTTTTTATTCCTGAAAGCAGGCGTAAATTGCAAAATAAACAAAATTGAAAAAGGATTAACGGACCAATTTATTGGTAGATTTCAGAAAATGCTATATTAAATTTAATTGAAAAATTAAATAATGTGAGGTCAAGTATTTTAAAGATTTCTCCAATTTAGCGTTTCACTACAGCCAGTGTCGATCATGAAGACACACGCCTATCCTAGATCATGTAGAAACTTTCCCCTTTTGGATTTCTAGGTCATACACGTGCCTAGAGGAGGGATGAGATTAAAAAGCAACACCTCTCCGATCATCCTTGGCGACGAAATGTTTTCGCCAAATTAAATCAATATCTTGGCGATATCTTGGCTTCATACTAGGTGATGAAACATCTCTGGCCACAGGGATTAATAGTTGCAAAAAAGTGTTTAAATACAAAAAAAATAATCAGAATGTTTTTTGTACACATTTCTGAACAAATATAGAGACAATTTTGATCGACATAAATTATGTTATAGATGTTAGTTGTTATAGATTAGCTATTTAGATGTGAATAAGTTTTAAATATTTTTATTGATCCAAGGGGTTTAGAAACAACATTAGGCATATCTCCAATGAAAACTAATTGATCTATTTAGGTTTTAGTACAGTTTAATTTTATTTCTTGTAATCTTCCGCAAAACACAATCTGAATAAAATTTGAAGCATGCCTGATAATATTTGAATTTGTATCATATAACCTTAAAAAAAAATTCAGACACTCCGGACATTTTAAAATTGTGTAATTTTGTAATTTTCAGTGTAATTTTGACAGATATTAGGGTATTTTCAGAAGTTATTAACAGGGCCGGCTCTAGCAGTTTTGCCGCCCCGGACAAAAATGAAAAATGCCGCCCCTTATTACAACGTATAAAAAATATTATTAAAATATATATAAATTATTCATAAATACACGCCTATAAAACTTGAATAGTTCTTGCAAAGAAAA
This sequence comes from Trichonephila inaurata madagascariensis, assembly GCA_019973955.1. Taxonomy (NCBI): domain Eukaryota; kingdom Metazoa; phylum Arthropoda; class Arachnida; order Araneae; family Nephilidae; genus Trichonephila; species Trichonephila inaurata. The sequence goes on from BMAV01018442.1 coordinate 431,560, forward strand.
AGCAACATAACAATATACGTGTAAAAATATTTATTAAAAATTAAAACAAATAACAAAATAAACAAAAAATTAGGA
>BMAV01018442.1:432735-457454 GCA_019973955.1 Trichonephila inaurata madagascariensis
ACATATTCTAATATTTTAAAAAATATATACTTAAATTAAGAAAGGGAAGTATGAACATAATTGAGAGTGTTTTGCTTTCATACAAAAAATTTCAATTCATCAAAAATTGTCACATTTTAATTAAAAATCAATGTGTTTGAGATTTTCTAAAATCTTATCGTAAATTTAAAACAAAGAATAAAAAGCCCTTATTTTGCTTTCGTTTGAACACTGTATTTATTTATGTTTAATATGTTTAGAATTGATAGCTATATAGAGAGTAGGATATCCTAACAAAGTATATTTTTCAGTATTAAAATTAGGAAATCATTTTAAATTATTTTTAACAAGCCCACATATACATTTGTACATAGCACGCACAAAATATAGAATGGATTTACATAATTTTTAATCTAAGAAAAATGTTCTTATACAACTCCCACAGAAAAAATACTCTTTCCATATTAATATAATCTATAGAAATTTAATAAGCTTTATAATCACTAAAATTAACTCTAATAAAACATAATCAAGAAATAGACCACAATATTTAAAAAATAAAAAATACATTATATTTCTCAATCAAATAAAATTCTTTTAGCTTCCTCAAAAAATGTCATTTCGAAATATTTTTCATAACATTTAAATATAATCATATGTAATCTCATTTGGAAATATATTCATATATTAAAATAATATTACAAATATTACTATCTCTTTAGATCAAAGAAGAAATCATTGAAATAGCTCACTTATTACTGACCTAATTCACAAACTTTAAATATTCCTACAGAATTTTTATAAAATGCCTTCTCAATACTTCAAATCAGCAATAACACAATTATATTTATAATATAATTACCAAATAGTGTTACTAAATTTCACTTGATGTATAAAAAAAGAGAAAAAAAATCTGAAACCCCACATCTGTTATATTGATTCTACATGATGATTCAGAAAAACTGAATCAAAATGTACAATAAACAAGACAAATGAACTAAATTTTTTTTAATTCTGGGAACAGTAATGAAGGTTGTGCAATGTCTCGTTTCGAAAATGGAAGCTCTGTTATGAAAAAAAATTTCTCGTCAACAATATTATTTCGATTTAATCTAAAAATAAAATTTTTTAATCCATTTCTCTTTACTATATAACTTTGGATACGTATATAAAAAATAATTTCATTGAAATCAGAATTACCTAGTTTTCTTTAACTCAGTAGTCCTTTCAGTAATAATAAATACTCATTTATGTGTGAATTTATTTATAACACACTTAATATACATATATTTACAGAGATGTACCTTACAGAAAGCACTACTGTATTTGTATATTATTTTAAGTCTTGAAAAATACAAAATAATTCGAAATTAAAAACATAATTACCTGTTGCTGTGTTTCAAACGAGCTAAATCTAAAAGATTCAGTGGAGCCAATTTTTTTTTAACTAGAAACTGTTGATGGTAGAGATCACAAGAGCTTGTCTTAACTTCAAGTAACTATTCAAGAGTAAAATAAAACATCCTGTAGCTCGCTATCTTCAACAAACTTTTATTACCTCTGTCTCCTCTTTAGTTAGCTGACGCCGGATATTTTATGGGTGTCCGGAATATCCGTAATGACCCCAGTCCGAGAATGGGAAAAAGTCACAGGAGTTGGAACAAACATATCAAATTTCATGATTTAACATATACTGCGGCCTTGAACCTTTCAAGGTTCAACATAAAAGTAAACTGACATTTAACGTACACAGTAGAAAATAAGAAACATTAAATGAAGTACCAGAATCACAATACTACTAAATACAAATATATAAATGGAAATTACAAAAGAGTTAAATCAAATACACGTTCAACAATAAATTCTGTCGGTAAGCCAGTCAAATATTTAAATGTGCATGTAAATACGAGTTTTTTTTTAAAGAGATGTTTATAAATTTAAAAGGTAAACAATAACTATTTTTAGCAGACATAATTTTTAACTGTATAACAGCAGAATTTTGAACTGCAATTTTCCGAACGCTGCTCAGCGAAATATTCTGTTTTGTGCACATTTGTCACCCTTATCGTAGTAATTAATGTTTCTGATTTCCCGGTTTTTTTTCTATATTCCCGAAAATACATCAAAATCTTAAAAAATTTAAAAACATGTTATTTTTAAATAATATCAATAAATATTATATAAAATACAGAAAAAAAATATACCGTTTTTTTCTTCAATTTTCGATTTACCTCCGACTCATAAATTTTCAGATTTTTAAAAGTTTGTATTTGTATTAAAAAGTAAAAATGTACGTCATGAAACAATTAATAAAATTGAAAACGGGTTAAAATAATAAATAGTGTATCAAATGTATTTTCATCCATGCTCCCTGCAAAAGAGGTACAATTTTGTGAGGCATACAGAAATTTTAAATTCTACCTTTGAACTTCAATGAAATCTCCCAAATGTTTTGATAAATAATTTTCAAATGTAGTTACTAACAAAATCCGTAGAAAAAAGTAGTTCGAAGTAATAAATAATTATTCCGAAGAAAGAAATTATTACTAATTCGGATACAAAAGAATTTACTTAGTTAATAATAAATATGTCACACTATCTTTATTTTGAAGATGCTGTCAATATATATATAATTACCTTGATTTTTTTTTTTATTTTCAACTTTATCATATACATAGAGGAAAAATCTTCCCCAAATTAAAAGTTATAATTTTTTTTAATGAAATTGATCTCTTTTAGGACTAAAGGCAAGAATTGTTAGCGACATAGAAAAAATGTAACTATTAAAAATCTCGGGAAAAAAAATTCACATCAAAAATTAATGTTTCTTTACTGACTCACATAAGTTTGAAATTTAATCATTTGAAGATGAATCAGTTATTCCTCTAATGTTGCTACTAAGAGATAAATATTAATATACTATATAAATACTTAAAAATTTATTTGCTGTTGAAGTAACAATTACGTACGTTAAAAATATTAATTATTATATTGAAGAGATTTTACTTGTATAACCGATTTCTTGTTTATGGAGTTGCTGTATTAATGTTGCATAAATATAAATAAATATTAATGTAATAATCTGACACGAAAGTTTGGTTAAGAAAAATAATGAATAAAAAAAGCTGTGAAATTGCTTAGAAATAATCTCCCTAAAACAGTTTGGTGGTTCATTCCCTTCTTCAAATTACTAATTCAATGAAATAGCTCATATTAAAGACAAGTTTATAAACGAAAGTTTTTTAAAAAAAATTAAATATATAAATATATTTTTAAGTATTAATACCTATACCATAAAATCCGGCGTGTAACGCGCACTTTTAACACAAAGAACAAGAACGAAATTTAAAGGTGAACGTTATACGCCAAATATATATATACAAAAAAAAAAGATTACAATAAAAAAAAATTAGACTTCTACTTAGATCAGAATATTGCTTATTTAAAAAAAATGACATACTTAATGAAAATAAAGGCTTGTAGTTCTAGAAGTATACTATTTTTTCAAAAACCTAAGATAATACCTCGAATAAACGATTTCAAAACATAATAGCATTGTATAAGTACCTTTCAAGTTCCTTCGTAGAAAAGGGGTGAGCGTTATAGGGCGAATATACCTAAAAACTATATAAAAAATGCAGCTTGAAAGTATAGGTGCGCGTTATACACCGGATTTTACGCTAAGCTATCCACATAAACTGATTTGACAAAAAATTGTGCAAGGTTTTACTCTTTCCCACGACAAGCTGAAAAAATTCTCGACTCTTCGTGGGTGTTATTTTTCTCTTATTGCACGCTTACCTCACAGATGGGGGAATGAAAATTCCTGTCTAGGAAGTTTCGAGTGAACGATCGTAAATTGCCTCAGAAGGGGCAGCTAAAATTTATAGCCGAGGTTGAAATCCGTAGTCCAGTAAAAAATAGCTACTTCATGGATTATTTAGGCCCCGTGCCATTCCCGGGAATACAAAAAGTAATGAAATCTGACGATTTCCCGGAATCCCCTTTATATCAAGGCAGTGAAAATCTTGTCAAGCATGTCTTAATTGTATCCCGATGTCGGGTGCCCATGCACTTGCAAAGTCAAATCGCCACGTAATGCAATTTTTTTTTTTTTTTTGAGATATAATCGTTACAAATTTTACTAGCAATGGTCGACTTTTCAATTCAGTCTAAAACAAAATAATTATGTTACACATTTCTCTAATATGTAAATAATATTTTAGAAAATAATTTCATCCAAATTTTTTCTTAAAAAAAGTATTTTTCAAATTTGGTCCCAAATGTCGCCTCTAAAATTTGCCGCCCCGGACATGCGCGTCCGGTTTGTCCGGCCCTAGAGCCACCCCTTATACGGTGCCTCCAAGCTACAGGGGCACCAACATGTGTAATATTTAGACAAATGTTTTATTTTACTTATTTTTTTCAAAAAAAGGGACCCCCTTAGAGTTTTGGTACAGTGGCTCACCGAGAACTTACTACACCAGTGGTCTTGAAGGGCATCCGGACACGAAACAGCATCGACCACTAGCTCGCGACAATGACAACTTGTCTACCCCGGCTACAACTAATTTTGGGAGAAGAATACCACATTCTATAGGATTTAAACATTTATTTAAATCAAAGAAAAACTAGGTAAACTGTTGCATTTTACGTAATTATAAGTAGATTTATTTCACTTTGAAATGTGATAGCGATTTTCATGGAAATTTAGTTTGCTTAGTTCTAATCTAGAACCACAAAATATATACAGATTTATTTTTCAGGAAAATAATCAATTAAATATTTCAGGAGACTAATAAAATATTATTAAAAACATTTCTATCTTTTCAGTTCAGCACACACACACAACAACGTAATACATAAACTAATCAACTATTTACATTGTCAGAAAGAATTAGATTTTTTAAAAAAAATAAAAAACATCCTGAACACTTTTTTTTAAACATGCAATTCGGATGGCTTATGAAAATATAATTTAGGAATTGTAAAAAATTAAGATGTTATTAGGTCAACATTTTTATAAGTGATTGCTAACTTTTTTTGCATACAATAAGAAATTATTAATAAATAGTTGTATTGTTGAAAGTTTTAAACTAACTAATGTACTAAAAGTTTTATATTTGTAGCTTTTCGTATATAAGAATACAAAACAGTTCGACAAATTTAAATTAAAATAATTAAATGTATTAATGTGATTATATTTATACCTCGAAATATATTAAGCATTATCAAAATTCCTGAAAAAAAAATCATGTTCTGAATATTATGCTGCTATTTTGAATATTTACGATGTCATTAAAAAGCAAGAAAAGTAAAAATGTTCATGGAGAAAAACTTTTTTTTTCGTCTTAAAAACCATTTAAGGTATCCGACTACGTTCGGAACCGTGATTTTGCAAAAGCGTATAAATGGATAATATTTATGATATTTAGTGTCACTTAGATTAGAAAATGTATATAAAATTGTTTTAAGAATATTATTACAATAAAAAATTATTTTAGTACAATATTTTGACAAAAAATGAACATAGAATGACCCATTTTCAAAATATTTTCCTTTTGTGAAAAATGCTTCTATTATAATAATATTTTGCCTGTATATAGCTCAGACCTCTGTACAGAGGTTCAACTAGAATTTTTGAAATATATAACTTAGAAGTAGTTTTATCCATGTTTTACGACAACAGAGGGGAGAAATTTTAAGAAAAAAACGCCAATAATTACTTCAATGGGTTGTAACTCTGAAAATAATGTGAATTTTTCAAAAATCATAGTTGAGCCTCTGTACAGAGGTCTGAGCTATATACAGGCAAAATATTACAATAGAAGCATTTTTCGCAAAAGGAGAACATTTTGAAAAAAGGTTATTCTAAGTTAATTTTTTTTTCCGAAATATTGTATTTAAATATTTTTTTGTCAAAATGTCCTTAAAACAATTTTATACCTGTATTCTAATCTAAGTAACACTAAATATCATGAAAATTATCCATTTGAGAGCTTTTTTAAAATCACAGTTCCGAACGTAGTCAGATACCTTAAATTTGTATTTCCTGCAATACAAATATTCTAGTTATTCAATTAGACTTGAAGATAAAGTTATGATTAGGCCTTTCTTGTTTTCTTTCGATGCTTTAACTTGTGACAGTGTAGCAGTGGTGTAACGGTACACCCTCGCAATCCCCGCGTTATTGCAGGGGATAGGGGGACAGGATTCTAGGGGGCCCAAAGCCTGACTGACGCCACAAGTATGTATCCTTTGTAGGATCTGGCCTTGGGGCTGAAAACCTGGTTTAGCGGGGGGGGGGGGGTATAGTATCCGTCACGTCACTGCAGGGGAGTCAGCAGTTTTGCATATACAACAATTATTACGTTTCACAGAACTAGTAACTAAAATTTCATAGCATTCAAATCATATTTTGGTCTCGCACATTTTAATTCTACTAGAGATATTTAAGTTTATATGAATCATTTTCGGAAACAATTTTTCTTCGGTACAGTTGAATAAAAATGTTTCCACGAGATTTTCCCGTTTATTCTAGAAAATTGAATCTCGGTTTATTGTCGGGCCGTAGTAAATCTTTATGCCAAACGCCGAGTTATCATTAAAATTTATATTCATCAATTTATTCGATGATTAATGTATTACATCCCTCTTTTCCAAGAGTCGTTTCGCCCGAATGGTTGGTTTATGGCTTCTTTGATAACGTAAATCAGAAATACAACTCAAAATTGTACAATTTTTTTTTCAGATTTTCGATGTTATTAAGAAATATATCAAATGCTTTTATGTATTCGATTGTTTTTATATGTATCATAAATTTTTCACTGTGTTATCTCGTATTTCAAAAGCAAGAAATGGGGTAATTTTTTTAAAAAAAAAACGAAGTCTACCACCTATCATCAGCTATGTAATAATAATGTGCCCTGGTGGTATTATTTCCAAATTTCGAAATCAATGTTTTATTGCTTACGCAATCTTGCACAATTCATATGTCATAATAAAATTTTACAAGGCGTATATAAACTGTGATTCGTTGAATAGAACAAATTGTTTGAAAATGTATATACTTCGTGTTTTTGAGCATTATGTGATTTTCTTCAAATTCTTTCCATGAAATCCATTTTTTAAAGCCGTTCTAAATGAAAAGAATGGATGCAGTGTGGTTGAATAACGCATTTTCAAATTTATTTCAACAAAAGAAAATATATATATTTTCCTATCTAGCTTGTTGAAAAATAGATATTGGGGACGGTTTTATATACTGTTGGCAATAAAATCTGCAGTACCGTGAAGGACAAATTGTGTAAAGTCGCAAATATTTTGCAATACAAGGTCGAAGTTACATTAATTTGAAGAAATACACGAGTAGATACGAAATTTAACCATTATGAGTAGCAAAACCGTTTAATATACATTGCACTTCGTGTAAGAGATTCTAGATGGCAGCAGGGGCTGCACAGTTTATAAGATTTCGATTCTTCAACAGTATTAGAACATCATGATGCAAAAATATTTATGTAACCATGGTTTATTAGGAAAAATTGATGAATATATTGACTAAAGTAGATGTGAAAAGTATCGTCTGCTGCATATCAGGCAAGAATTGAAAAGCAACGTAATTCATTTTAGTAAATGGTTTATTGGAATTTTAGTAATTATGAGTTTATAAGTTGTAAAACTACAAGATAAAATTGGGTGGTGATGAAGTAAGTGTGCCTATTAGACACGAGAATGTGTAAAATAATTAGTAATGTGTGTGTGTGTATTTTCTCCATGTGATTAGACCATGATAATGTGTGCCTAATGTTAGAACCTAATAACTGGTAAATGGGTGCCATCCGCATTGACTTCATGGTACCAAAAAAAAAGAAACCTGATTTGTCTCGAACAGGCGATGCTTTATCCTCTTTAAGTTCAATGAGGATCGAATAACAAACTTTATAGTACATTTCTACTGCACGGTATAATTAAAACAAGAAAAGGTAACAGTTTACTTCAATACAATCCTCTCTAATGCAAACAATGTTGCTCATACGCGTTACATTGTATTCTTGAAGTACGTCATGTAATTGCATGATCTAAATCAGGGGTAAAAACGGGGGTATGATCAGGTGTATGATCTAAATCATGGGACGCGTGTCACAGAGTGGCAAAGCTGAGTTGTAACAGTGGCACGTGAATACTTATTGAAAAAAACTTTAAAAAATTAAAAAAGTACTAAATACCAATTTTTTTTTTACAGTTTTACTGAAATGCTATCGTCTCAAACAAAAAAAAAGGACAAAATTTTAAATGCACACTCAATTGAATTACAATAGGAAATTATGTATAATGTAGCAAATACTCCTTTATTGTTGTGTGTACTGATTTCCTAAAGGAAGTGCACTCATGAGATTTTGGAATTTGAGGGAGGGTGCTTTGACACATTTGGAAGAATACAATGAACTGCCCAGTGAGTGTTTGCCACTCAAGGATGAGGACTAACTTTGGGATTTAACACACACACACACTTTTTTTATACTATAGTACATTCAAAGAATTCAAATTTGAGATTACAAGGATGAGATTGTACATTTAGTACCCTAATTGATCATATATCTTTTGTAAACAACTTTTTCTTCTTTGTCTCGATTTTTGGAGAAATAAGATTAACACATTTCATATTAATGCAAAAACTATTTGCCAAAGTTAATAATGCTACGAGCTACGATATATTTAAAATTTTAAATTCCATTTTGAAGGATACGTTTATTGCTAGATTTGATGATTTTCAAGGAAAAAAAATGCTTTTATCTTTTCATACATCTTTTTTCATAATTTCTTCGCAAGACGTTAATTGATACCCACCTGAAACCCAAATCGGAATTGTGTTGACCTACAGCACCATACTAGATTGAAAAGCAAATATAAGGAACTTAATTCAACTGAAAGGGGTCCGAATTGTGTTGAATTTTGGGAAGTTGTACCAACAAGCATTTTTCCAAATTTACACGATTTGGCTGTCTTATATTATTGTAGGCTCGGATCAACATTTTTGTCAGCAAATGTTTTCTATTAACATAATGAAATCAAAATATCGCCCAAAATTAACTGATACAGGCATAAGACCAAAGCTTCGAGAACTAATCCTAATATAGATGGAGAATTGGTAAAAATAATAATAATAATAATAATAATACAAACTCAAAAGTACATTAAGTACTGACAGTTTAATAATTAGTTAAAATTATAAATGTTTCAAGGTGCTCATTTTTTATTTTATACCTAACCTAGCTGATTGAAAATATAAAAAAATTTATTAGCAATGAAAACTCTTTGTACTTTTGTTTTATTTATTACACACATTATTTTTTTAAATTCCCACTACTTAGACTTCCATAAAAAAATGTGCTACTTACGTAAAAACCACATAAGCCTATATTAGTAACATTCCTCCCCCCTTCTTTTAATATTCTTTTGTTTGTTGGGAAAGTTGAAAGTGGAACGGATAACTTTTTTTTATAATATAATGGTACTTTTCCCAAAAAGGTAGGCCATTCCTTATCTAATGTATGTAACGTGCTTATTTTCGGGCAGTTGCGACAACGCATTATGTTATGCATCTTTCTACTCCTACATCTCTTCAAATCCTCGCTTCTAAAAATATCGATAATTTCTTCATATCGCAGTAGTCATATCAAGACGCTAGAAACAATATCGATAGCTTAATCATCAAATTAAGAAACAATTGTATCCTTGTAATCAAATTCGTCATATGTCGATTTTAATTCCATCTTTGTACCAAAATGTAAAAGTTAGATTACAATATGAATCCAGTTCTCCTGAAATCACTTTTTAGGCAGATTCTAGTTTTCATTATTGGTCTACATCAGTAGAGTGTAAAAGGGGTGAGATTCGAGGATTCAAAACCTTTCCATCCACCAACAGATCTTTAAACACTTTAGCATAAAGATTATTCCTATTTTTGTCTACGTAAGCCCTTTCTATAAAAGTAGTCTGTACGCCACTGGTGTACATGATTTACAAAATATTCTTCTAATTTGCATATGCTGCTACTATCAATATTACGAGATTCAACCTTCATATAAAAGTCAGAACAAAGTTTCTATATTATTCAAACTATATTGATTGGGTACAAATACCCTTTTACAAATACTACAATAATTTTTGTTAAGATAAAAAATTTACAAACTGAACTGTTGGAGTCGGACTATTACCTTACATTTAAAAAAAACCGTCTCGTGAATTTCCACAAGAGCTTAGAAGCTTTTCTGTAAAATCCAGAAAGTGTTATTTTTAGTCATGCCGATTCTATTATAACGTAAATCTCACATTTAACCAAATTTTGGCCCGAAAAGTTATTTTTCTAGTAAACATATGTGTAAATAATTGCTACTAACATATGTATGTGACCTGAACGCAAGACGAAAGAAAGTAGAAAAGTATCAATATTGGCTAAAAAGGAAAAAGGAACGAAAATGGGAAAGATAGCCACAGCATCTCAGTAGTGTGTCATTAGATTACCAAAAAACAGCATAGGAGAGAGAAAGCTACTCAGGTAAATTAAGCTCTTGAGACGCTTCTCCTTTCGCGAGAATGATATAAAGTAATAGCTTAAATTCAAAACTCACATTATGTTACGGGATTAATCTAAGAACCAGTTAGACATGTGCAGGTGACAAGGCCAATTATCCATAAAGCTGATTAGGCTGAAGCCTAAGGTTCTAAAGACTGTGCGTCATTTTCTCACAAAATTTCATTAAAAACCTTGAATAAAACGAGCTGAAAGGACTCAAAAATATTAAAGCCTTTTGACCGCATTAGCGATTAATATTGCCTCGATAGTGGTTCACATACTACGACATGATTCATTAGTAGAACAGAAATTCGTTCTCGCGACTTTTTATTGCACTGCTACACACACAACTTCGAGTTTGCACTAAAAGTTCATTTATTTTTTTATATCTTCCTCTAATAAGAAAAAAACAATTAAAAAATTTTTTGATTACGTATTACAAAATTTTATATGAGTGAACAATTAAGGACACTTTCAAATAATGTTTTCACATAAAATTGTTTTATCACAAATTTGAGTATTTTTATTTCAACAAAAAGATATAAGTGTTCAAGATCTTTTCAGAAAAATACTTCATTGGGGAAAAATAAATCACAAAATCACAATTTGGTTCCTTAAGTATACAGAGATCTAATCTATATTAATGCATACAACACCACATCTCCCTTTGTATGTATATATATATAAACCTACATCTTAATATATATTCAGTTGAAATTTTTCATATACATTAGTTGTCTTCACCAAATTAAAATGTATTTTTTTATTATTTCCAAAAAAAATTTTAAACTGCTACATTTTTTAAAAAAATAACTTTTGAGGAACGGTAATTTGAATTTTTTAATTAGCGTCACTCCAAAATAACACTAGGGATATCGGCGTCAGTCAAGTAACGAGGACGACACCAGAGTCGGTACCCCACTCTCCAAACTTCCCCACCTCGTAAACAAGGACTCAGAGACTCGACAGATTTTAATGTGAATTTTTCCCTTTACATGGTGAATTTTAGAATATCAAACCGTTTCAGCTTTTCTTTATATTGTACCGAATCGAGAAAGAAATGCTGATGATAGCGTAAGATTTCAAGAGAAATTGTAGTTATGTTAATAAATATTCGCAACAACTAATATGTACATAATTTACGAATTTTTTTTTGGATAGGAGGTAATTGGTAAGTTAATGGGGTTTGATCGATTTTTTTTGGGGGGGGGGGGGGGGTGGGCCCCATTTTTTTTTTTTTATTCGTTCTCAAAATTCCTTTTGATTTAATTATAATTAATAGGTTTGCAGTTAATGATTATATTGAACTGTTAGAATAATCTCAGATGAAAAGGTTTTGCTAAAGTACTAGGGTATTTATGAGTTCTATAATGCCGAATGAAGAGTGATTTTTTTTAGACTATTGGAAAATAATTTAATTTTATGTATTACAAAGGGAATGAGGGGAATTACAATATACATTATTTTTCCTGATAATCTGGGTGCATTTCACCCTCAAAACCCCAGGATCAGTAATTAAAAATATGTCGACTCATATTAAAGTAAAAGGCTTTTATAAGATTATATTAAAATTATTTCGAATAAATAAAACTGTTAATATTGTTGAACAAATTACTAATTATGTATGGCTTAAAAGCGTTTTTTTAATTGGTTTGATTATTGTCAGTGATTTAAGATGGTTAAATGTGGTGTCATTTTAAACATCGCATCTTGGATAATAATTGATAGTTTTGTCATGGTAACGACGTTATATAAAATGAAATTTCTTTAAAATTTCTACGACTACATATTTTTACTCGCTCTTCCCACTTTTTAACGCTTTTTTTCAAATACATTTTCTCTTTTGTTAAGCACTCGCTATTAAAGCAAACTTAGAATTGATGTATGGTATTCAGTTCTATCTAAATTACTCGAATTTTAACAAGTTACCGACAATCTGCCCCCATTCCACCCGAAATATTACGTTTGTGATTTTTCCGCATTATATACGAACTAGGAAATAATTCTGAATTACTACAGCCTAGAGTGAAAAAATTAAGTCGTATTTCACTGTTTATCAAAGATTAACTGAATCTTAGCTTTTACGTAGTGTCTAATATCGAATGATTAAAATTTAATTTGGTCGATTGCCTTTACTATTTGTTCGATTAAAATATAGTGCAATCTATCGCAAAAAAAACTGATATTTTTTCTCTAAAGGCAAGTCTTAGTTTAGTGCAGAGATTCCCAAAATTTTCTGACTCATAGACCCCTTGCCATGTTTTCAGTCTTTGGATAGAGACCCTTACTTATCTAATATTAAATTTTTGAACATTGATCAACTTATATGTCTCCTTGAAGAAAGTAGTTCTGTAACAGCTGTTAAAAGATTAAAATTTTTAACTGCTGTGAAATATAGTGTTTAAAACTTAAGAAAAACATGTTAACTTTAAATTTCAATTTAATAGTATATAAAATAATTGAGCAACAAATAAAAATGCTTTTAATAGAGGGATGAATCTGGCGCTGCAATAAAATTTTTCGACATTTGGCATCAATCTTGTCGAGTTTAACCTTAAATTTCTTCGGATAGTAGTGTCCTGTCTTTTTTTTTCTTTTTGTCTACCGTAGTCAAAGCATTCAAAATCTGAATACAGGACATTTAAATGTGTGTGTGAACGTAAGTTCGAAAAACTACACAGGCAGATTGTCTATGACAAAATAAGAAACTTGTGTGTGTGTGTGGATAATTCGCCACGTCTAATATTATACTCCTTTAGCTTAATTCCGGCAAGAAATGCTGAAATTATGATCCTTGTTTAAATAAAATATATGCTGTCACCTTTTAACTATGAAAATTAACCTCATTAAATTTAGTACTGTTAAATAAATAAAATCTGGTTTCCTCTTGATATATATATATTACCTTTTATTTTAAAATTAAAGTGTCACAATGCGGGTTAAGAAGACTGGTAGCCCAGTGGTCAAAACATCGCATCATGGCAGGCACGTCATGAGTTCGAGCCCAGTATCACTAAAGACCCGCCGTGTAGGGCAGCGATGCGCGTTAAATCTGTCGAGAGCTGAAACGTCCTCCTGTTGGTGTGGTGTGGTAGTTAGGAGAGGGGGTGCCAGCTCAGGTGTCGTCCACGTCACTTGATCATGGTTCAAAATTACGAGGTCCGTCGCCAAAAGCCCCAGTGTAGCTGAATAGTGCGACGTTAATATTCACTGACTCACAATGCGGTTTAATGAGAGCCTCTATCGTAGACCCCCCATTTACACCTCACGGACCACTAAATTATTAATTTTTAAATAACGTGGACCCCTTGCAAATCGTCATAGACCACTTTGGGAATCACTGGTTTAGTGTCATTTTGAAAATATAAATTCTGTACGAATGTGTCATATTACACTAGCCGTAAATTCTGGCGTATTACGCGCACCTATACTTTCAAGCTGCAATTTAGTTTTTTATTCGCCGTACAACGCGCACACCCTTTTTTTACGAAGAAATCTGAAATGTACGTGCGTAATGCTCTTATGTTTTGAAGTCATTTATTCGAGGTATTATTCCAAGCTTTAGAAAAAAAATAGCATACATCTAGAACTACAGCCCTTGAAATTCATAAAGAATGGCAATTCTTTTAAATAAACTGTATTTCGATATGTCTTTCTATGCTCCTTTTTTTTATAGCTCTCATTTTTATACACGGCGTATAACACGCACCCGTAAATTTCGATCTTATTTTTTGTTAAAAGTGTGCGTTATACGCTGGATTTAACAGCACATTGTTTGCAATCTTATTTCAAGGTTTATCATATACCTAGAAATTTTTTTGTGTTATTTAACTTTTCAACAAAAAAAAAAAATATCGAAATTCCCCATGGTAATAGAAAGCCATGATTTGCTTGAAAAAAAGAATTGCTGGCAAATATTTGTGTGGTGGGTAAATCTGGAATTCTCAATTGTATAATGTTTTAAATTTCAAATGAAAGTTTAAAATATTAATTTATATTTCACGTTTAATTATCTAAACTAAATCACTCGTATACTTAAAAAAAAGAGAGAACATTTGTAAAAAAAGTTCTCGTCGAAGGGTAGAAAAAAATTGTACACAGTACGACGAATTTATAATAGAAGGCTGATTATATTACAAATCAGCACATTTCCCATTAAGAAAATTTTAGATTTTAGGTGAGAATTAGTTTTTTAGTAATTCTGATTATTTCTTTCGTTTTATTTTGTTTTTTAGATTATAAATTACAGAAACTATTGAAAACAACCCAAGAATGCAAAACCATTCAAAATTTATTTAGTAACATTTTTGCGAATAGCCTTTTTTTATGACAGTTAAAACTCTGCCATAGCTAAATTATGGAGATAAAAGTATAGTTATCCTTATGAATTAAACATTTCTCTTCTTACAGTGGTACTTACACTCAACCATTCCAAAAGCCATTGTTTTCAAGTGAAAAAAAAAGATATATAAAAAATAGTCACTTAGGCCCAATGGAAATTTCGTTTTTTAACTCAAAGCAACTTCATTTTAAGGGGGAAGTAAAGGGTATTTACACACATGTTTAATGAAAATTTGAAATACTTTTCAAACAAACATTTTCGAAAAGAAAAATCCATGGAATCCGTAATATTCCATCAATATTCCAATGTATTAAATTTATAATGGGAAAATAGAGTAAAATTCTAGATATAAACTTTATTTTTGATCGATTACAAAATCTAGTGTAATATTAACTGGTAATAATAATATACTGGTTGCATAAACTTAAATATAGCAAAGAGACAAACGATTAAGTGGAAATGAAATTTTTTTTATACGATGTACGCCTTATTCGAAGTACCTAATCACCTACCAAAATGGTTGCCCAAAACCTCGGA
The DNA here is from genome assembly GCA_019973955.1 of Trichonephila inaurata madagascariensis. Lineage (NCBI taxonomy): Eukaryota > Metazoa > Arthropoda > Arachnida > Araneae > Nephilidae > Trichonephila > Trichonephila inaurata. The sequence continues at coordinate 448,173 of BMAV01018442.1, forward strand.
CATATCTCTGAATCAATATTACTATCATAGTTTTCTCTCCTTTATAATACAGTAGATAGGTTTTAAAAAATACCGTATTTTGTGAAATCGTGTTATACGAAACTAACAGCCAATACAAAATGAAGGAATGTGTTCCAAAAGGTTTTAGAACAAAATATTTCCTTTCAACTTAATAAAATGAATATTAAAAATATTGTTAAATTTATTCATCACTGTTCACCACAAATTAAGCGTTGATTAGGTCCAGCGATATCACTTTTTGAACTAATTTCTTCATTATGATTTTTATATATATCTTCTCCTTTCTTTAATAGATTTGTCTGTTTGCTGGATTTTAAAAGTTCGTCCTAAATCTCTTTACTTGGAGATGAACAATTTTCTAGCTCCTTCTGAATTTTCGTCTTCTTTCTGTGCAAGGATTCTCAGTCAAAAATGACTCAAGATTTTTCGCTAAGGAATGCACAACCCGTAAGAAGTGATGATTTCGATACAAGTTTTATCTGAGAACTCCATCCAAGCTTTGAACCAATTTATTTCGTCTGAAACCCATTGAAATGATTGTCTAATGTACGTTAAAGGTATAAAAATGATACCTATAGATCTAAAAGTAGGACCAACAAAGTATTCAGCGGTAAAAACTCAACTGTCCCATTAAGATGAATTCAATTATGTAGGTTAACCGGAGTTAGCACCTTGGAATTTTTTTTTTTTTGCTTTAAACATTTTTCTTTATACAGAAAATATTTTTTTAATGAAACTGTACTAAAATGAAATCGTACTGACATGCTTTGAGAGTTACGGCAATTTTCTTATAGTACAAGAGCGAAACAGTGTTGCAAGAAAGCTATCCCTGTAGTAGGAATTAATAGAAATATGTCCTATACAAAACAGATAAATTCGCTTAAAAACGCACTTTGGAATATCATGCGTTACAGTTCTGTATGATAAAATTCAGTTAATATTTGTAAAATGCACTTAAATTGACTTAATTCTTTTTTTCTAATTTAAAGAAACATGGTAAGAGAGCAAAATGAGGAGTTTCTCCAGTTTAAAAGATAAAAAAAATGAATTAATATTACATTAAAATGTTGTAAATTACTTTAAAAAAACTTAGAATTCGATTTTGAAGAACTTGGGTTTATTAGATTTTTCGTTTTTTGCTAATCAATTTCAATTATTTTTCATGCATACAAAATTTCTCTTCACAAATTTAAATTTAATTATAAAACATTAATCTTTCCACCCGAATGAAATAAATGTAAATAAACGAAATAAAATATCTTGATCGAATGAGTTTCTTTCGTACAAATATGAAATATTCCAAAATTTATTTATATCGCAGCATAATCTGGGTTAATCAACTTTTAAACGTTAATTAGTGCTATAAAGGTAAGCTTTATTTTTATACTTGATAATATTACAGGAGGAAAAAATGCAATTGAACAAACTATACTTTTGATTCAGGAAGCATTCAAAACAATGGAAATAGTTGCTTATCTTTCAATTAATCGCGAGAAATCTGACTCATTAAAAACAAATTTTTATACTTCGAGAATTATTCTAATTCATCATCGATACAAATATAATTGAATTCGTTAAGTAACGTATTTCCCATACCAATGTTTCAACCTGAAATTTTGTGACACAATATTCAATGCCTATTTAAAATTAATTGACTATTTATGAGTGAATTCAAAGTTATGAATGTATGAATCTGATAATCAGTTTCAAACAGAACTGGAATGCAAAATCTGTATTCAAAAATAACTGAGAAACATTATATATTAAATTATTAAAATTTTTATTTAAAAAAACATTTGACAGCTAATTAGGTAAGAATCGAATTAATAAACTAAAAAGTGGCTATTAGATTTATTTTAATTCCACGAAAGAAATTTTCATATATCTTCGTTGTCAAAAAAATATCTGCTTTATGCAAAAAGTATGACTTTGAGAGATACTTTTATTTGACAATATTCTGGCTGAAGCACAGAGTAATTTTTTAGCAACCACAGTTCACCGAATAAAATGCTTCGAGTCTTTACATAGCCAGTGACGTAATGCAGAATATTAGGGCCTCCTGCAAAGTCAGGTTTTAGACCCCAAGCCGGATCTTTCAAAGGATTTCAAAATCATAAACATAACTAGGCTTTGGGTCCCCCTCCCCGCGATATATGCGGGGATGTACATTACGCCACTGCATACAGCAGTTTCTTTTATATGAAAATTTGGTTTGTAAACTAATCGTAATAGTAAGGTGACCATTTTTTTTACAATGAAAAGGAGGACGAAAAATTTAAGAAAAAATTACAAATTAAATATATGAAACGTTTTATTAATTCAAACAAAAATGCGCTAATTACACGCTTATATTCTTTTTAATTATTATCTTAAACGAGTATTTTTCCCATTAAATGATTTTTTTTTGTCAACACATCATTTTTTTAATATATTGGAAAGTTCGGGCAAAAAAATATCCTTCATACTGAATTTTACGATAAGCACTGTAGCTAAAATATTGACATTCAATTTTGATTTCTCACTAGTCACTTCACAAAAATCATTACCAACTGAAAAAAACTTTCAACTGATGCATTAGTTCAATGGCAACACAACGTAAATTCAAAAAGAATTACTAAATGTTTATATGGAAGGTGTTCATTTTTTAAATGGTTAAGTATTTCCACCCATCTTTTATCAATTTCAGCATGTTGATGTTCCAGTTGTTTCAATTTATTATAATTTAGATAGATGTACATTCAGTCTTAAAATTTCATCAAACAAACCATTGTCAACGATTTTAATATCAGGCATTTCTTTTGATAAAAAATAAACACAGTTTCCTTTATTTGCCCAATTTACTTGTGATGAATACAAAAAACACCATGGAAAACTTATTTCCTGTGATATTTTGTTTCAGACCATTCTTCGACATTTTGGAAACATGTTTGGTTCATCTCTGAAAATAGAGATTAACAGATCAATTTTAAAATACTGAAAAGGAGGACACTTTTCGAAGAAGGACAGAACCTATAAAAGGAGGACGTTTGGTCACCTTAATAATAGTCAAAATCTCCAAAAAGTGCTCATAGCAGATATACTACAATTAACACAAAATACTACTTAAAGTTACAAGTCGGACATTAATTGCTGACTTAGTAGGTTTTGGGACTAACAGAAGAGTTCTGAAGACTATTCATTCCACATTTTTAGTGTTTTGATAATCAAAGGGTTTCAGTATATTTATCTTTTTCTCCCCAATGGGCTGCATATTGGCAACTAAGCCTTTGCAGACACGGCAAGTCCCCAAGTGTGAGAGCCGTTTCAGTAGTGGAGGCTCTCGTTAAAATTATCAAAATTTATTAGATTATCTAACAGCAAAAAAGATTTGACTATGCACTAATATTTAACCATTGCGAGAAAAATTTATTAAAATCGAATGAAAAATTATTAAAATCTTGAACATTTACAAAATAATATTTTTAAAATATAAAACTTTCGTTCAAGAACAATGAAATTGAATGGAAGCCTACAAAACGCACATAAAACAAAGAAAATGGTCTTAAAGACTTTTTGCAAAAAGCTTTCGAGACAAAATCCTAATATTGGTATTTAGTTTCTAGTCCTCCTTCCCTTCTTCATAATGGGAATTTTATTCATATTCAGAGCTACGAAGTACACATAGTATGTCATCCCGTCTCTTCTCATTAACACGCTTCACACACACAATAGAAGTATAGACCAGTGTTTCTCAAACTGTGGGGCGCGCCCCCCTAGAGGGGCGTGATAACTCTACGAGGGGAGCGCGAGCATATTGAAAAGTCGAAAACAAAAGATCATTTTAAAAAATTAATTTACTGAAAGTAAACATACAAAATACATTCTAACGTAATATAAAATGAAATACACATTTACATTTAATACACTTATAAATATATCAGTATTGTACACAATGTATTTTGTAATTAGTTTAACAATACTAAGTTAAGAACAAGTTTGATAATTACCATTGGCCCCATAGACTTTTATTAATACTTACCTTGTTAATTTGTACGGTTTACAAATAATCCCTTAACTGCCGATTAAAAGTTACGTTATTTGTTCCCCAATGCCATCATTTTTCACGTAGACGCGCGAATGTGATCTTTTTTTTGGGGGGGGGGGGAACAAATCCTCTCTGAAATAAATCCTTCGTAAACATTATCAAAGTACTTTAATTGCATTCACAAGCTTTCTGAATTTTATGGATAGCATTGTACAGAAAAGTACATACTTTGGAAGGACGTATATATACGTCCAGAAAATTAATGCTTTGGATGTAAGAGACGTTTATATGCTCAAAGAGTAGTATTAAAGAATTCAATACATTGTCATTGTATGGAGGGGGCGCGATGAAATATATGATTGAATACTGGGTCGCGAATATTGAAAGTTTGAGAAGCACTGGTATAGACATAAAAAAAAAGTAGCAGAAAATTGCTCTCATTTTTGAGGCATTTCTCTATAAATGTACCTTATTATACGTACTATATTAAGTACGAAAAGTATTAAATTTATTTTTAAGACCCGAGTGTTTGATAACGGAAACAATTCATATAAAGTTAAATATGAATTTTTCTTTTTGATAAATTCTTCAATTCTTCATGCGGTTCTTCATTTACATGACATTTTAGTAAAGCGAAACACTATTCAAGCTTATAAAAAAATAATATTCATAAGAATGCTATGTCAAAACACTCACACATCTCAATGCACTCCTGTTGAATCAATTGGCGACAGCAGCCGATCAGTTTATTCAAGTAAATGCAAATGAGCTTTCCATAAATTTCACACTAGCAACTTTTGCACTTCTGCCGGCGGCATGTGTTACCGTGAACGATTCTACTGCGCGCGCGGCCAGACAAAACAAATAAGAGCTGTCCTTGACTACGGGTCACAAGGAACATTCATTACATAGGTCTGCGCAAATGTGCTAAGCATTTCCAGAAAAAATATGCTAGATTTCATACTCCAAGATTAGCGGACTCTCATGTTTGAGTTGCGAAAGCTCGCAACCGAGTAGAATTTGATACTTTTATTCCGTATATTAGCTTCAAAATAACTGTATTCACTCGAACAATTTAACCAAAATAGATTAAAACTGTTAGACATAATAGGTGCTAAACTGTTTACTTTAAAAAAAATACTTCTTTCTGATATTTCTTTCAAACTATATAATTTGCCTCAGAAACAAATTTAAAAATCAAAGACGAAAGTTCAGAAAAAAAAGTTAGCATAGACTTATTTATTTCAAAAGTAACAAACTTAAATGCTTCCAGGTATCGTATTTTATACACTTATAAATTGCTAATCATTTTTTTATAAATACTAAATATAACAGGAAAAAATGATTATGATTTGTAACTTACGTATATAAGTGATAGTGCAAAGTATATCTTAGGTAATAGATTGCGTATTTTTTTGTTGAAATTTTTATATTTAATCTAGTATTAGCAGCAATTAATCTTCTAAGGCAATGATTCTCAACTTTTTTTGTTGCGGTACACTTAACAATTTCAAAATTTGGCGGCACACTAACAATAAAATAAGTTAAAAGAATTTTACTTATCTGTCATGCACTTCCATCTGCCCACGAAAGAATAAGTTACATATACCACGAATACCTTTAGTTTATTTCTATAAAAAGGCAGAATGATTTGGTTTTTATTTTTTTTCTCAGGGTATAATTAATAATTTTCTAAATATTTGGCGGCATACAGAAGTGCCGTGGCACTGTGGTTGAGAATCACTGTTCTAAAGAGAATGATTAACGTTATCGGAAAAATGTCCTAGAATAAATGCGTGCGTTGGTTTAATATTTCAATATTATATGCGCCACCGCTTTCATTTACTACGTATAGTTGCCAGATTCAGTGTGGTTTCAAAACACCCTTAAATGTCCACAAAAGCTCATGTTTCAAGTGTTGGTTCTAGACCAGGGATGACGAACCATTGGCACGCGGCACAATATTTTGGGCAATCCACTGATCAAAACGGTTTGCATTTTAGTTTAGAAACTATATTATTACAAGGAACCCCAAACTTGAAAAACTATTTCAAAGATTAAGATGTACATGAGAAACCAGACAAAGAAATAGTTATTGAAGAATTTATTTTCCTAACTGACTCTTCAATCAAGGAATTTTCAGCGAGATTTTCTCAGATCAAAGAATTATGAGAAACGCTCAAGTTTATTATTTACCCTGATGATACATCATTTGATAAATTGAACTTGCCCCAATTTAATTGGTTGGAAATTGTAGAATTTTTCAAATGCAACTTAGCGATTTCTAGTCTACTTTAATATGGATTCAAAAACGGATTGAAACAAGGAAAAAGTGGAATTGATTGAAACAGAAATATAAACAAGCAATATAAGTAAAAATACCAATAATGAAATTTTGGCAACATTAAACTCGATTCCAAATACATTTAACTGTTTGAAGAAGCAATCTCATGCTATTTTAACCATATTTTCATGGGCTTATGCCTACGAGTCATTATTTTCAGAGAAAAATAACATTAAAGACTCGTTTAGAAACCGTTTGGCAAATGACTCCAACTCAGCATGCATTCTGCTAAAAAAGTAACATCTTACCAATCCTAATATAATTTACTTGTCATCTCATCTGCAACAGCAGAAATCAAACTGATGTTACTTTATAAAATTTGAATTGCACGTTTAACCCGCGATCACTCGCGCGGGGTGTTCTGTACACCCCAGCAACAAGAAAATCCTCCCAGGGTTCTAAAAAGAATGTGCAGAACCACGATTTTTTCTGTAGCTGTACATTTTAGGTTATTGAACCTTCAGGCCTGATGCATTCCCTCTTTCTCGAACGATTGGAATGTAATAACCTTCAAAAGTTTATCTGGGGGGGCTGAGAACTCCCGCGATTTGTATACAGTCTGCTCTGAATGTTTGGAAAATGATTAAAATATTATTTTCCTACTTTCTACTATCATTATCTCATTAATTATAAAGTATATTTATTACTGGTATATACGTTTTATATATACTGGTTTATGAAAAAATATAAAATTATGTGTTTTAAAATGTGAAAATTTTGAATTAGTTTAAATTAATGTTAGTCTCATTTATATGCAATAAATTTAATAATTTTATTTGTATAATACAAAAAAACATCTTGTACATTATAAATATGTATCATAATGACTTAATTTTATTTTCATAACTAAATACACGTGTTAAAAGTTTGGGGTGTTCTCTACACCCCGCGAGTAACGACGGTAGCAAAAACAGGCGCGAGTGACCGCAGGTTAACTAAAATATTCACTACTATAAAATACAAAATGTATCTTTCAGTAGTAAATAAAGATTTTTGTGTGTTTTTAGTATTTTTAGTTTTATTATTTTCCCAATAATCACGGGTCAAAATTATTTGACGGCACGTGTATACCTCATTTAGCATTTCTTTAGAAAAAAATGGCATGTTGATCCATAAAGATTCGCCACCCCCGTTCTAGACAGTGGCGTAACGTAAATCCCGCATTGCTGGGGGAAGGGCAGGATTCTAGGAGGTCCAAAGCCTAACTGACACCAAGTATATACCCTTTGTAAGATCAGTCTTGGAGTCCAAAACCTGATTTTCCAGGGAGACTAATATTCTCCGTTACGCCACTGATTCTAGAGCTATGGAATGGAATGTTATAGATGTAATATTGTAAACTTCATAATTTATGGTTTAGTTCGGTTTTTATCACCGTTGCATCAGAACGATGAGCATGGACGCGCGCGATTCGTAATTTTGAGCCCTAATAAAAACGAAAATACCTTAACCATGAAGTCCATAGTGCACATTGTTCGCATTTTCAGGCCCGGTTGCATTTGGCAATAACCTCCTTCATTCTATATTCATATATGGTAAGGTGACCACCAGTACTTCTCTTATAGGTTCTGTCCTTCCTCGAAAAGTGCCCCCCTATTTGCCCCCCCCCCCCCCCTTTTCAATATTTTAAAAAACTCATCTATTAATCTCTATTCAGAAGATGAACCAAACATATTTCCTATATATGGAAGAATGGTCTGAAACAAATAGCACAGGAAATAACAGTTTTCAATGGTACTTTTTAACTTCATCGCAAGTAAATTGGGCAGATATAGCAAATTGTGTTGAGTTTTTATCGAAAGAAATGCAAGATATTAAAATCGATGCAACTGTCTGTTTGAAAAAATTAGAAGACTAAATATGTATATTTAAATTCTAATAAAATGGAACAATTAGAAAATCAGCATGCTGAAATTGACAAAAGATGGGTGGTAATACTTAACCATTTCAAAAAGGAACACTTTCCATACCATAATTTAGTTATTTTTGTTGAATTTACATTGTGCTGCCCTGGAACTAATGCAGAAGTTGAAAAAGTTTTTTCAGTTGGAAATGATTTTTGAAAAAGTGAGAAATAAGATTGAATGTCGATATTTTAGCTACAGTATTTACCTTAAAATTCAGTGTGAAGGATATATTTTTGCTCCGAAATTTCCAACGTATTAGAAAATGATCTATCGACAAAACAATCATTCAATGGGGAAAAATACTCGTCTAAGTAAATATTTAAAATGAATCCAAGTGTAATTAGTGTATTTTTATTTGAATTAATAAAATGTTTCATGTATATACTTACGTTGTATAACTTGTTCTTAAATTTTTCGCGTGCGTCCTCCTTTTCATTGTAAAAACTTATCACCTTATATATGCTGATTTTCATTGAAAAAACGAGTCTTGAAATCCTTTTAGACCGGGCTTTTGAACTATGTCTTTTTAATCGGATCTGAAACATTTTCGAAATTAAATCTTCAGTTTCAGCTAAAGGATGGGCCGAAATAATTGGAAGTCATTCCATGCTACTGGTTAGCTAATTCTTCGCGTATTATAAGAAACCAATTCCTCGAAAATTATTTTTTCGTTAATTTAAATCAAAAATCTTTCGTGGTAAAATATGAAATACTAATCATGTTTCACTAGACAATTATTTCTCAATGAAGCAATAGCATGCTACGAACATTTTCATAAGTAATAGAGAGAGAAAAAAAATTGTTCATACCTAAAGATTTAGTAAAGACGCGCTTCTTACAAATTGCTTCTTACAAAATATACAATAAACTAAAAATATGTAAAAAAGAATATTAAAATTTAAAATATATATAATTTAAAAGAATATATATAATTTAAAAAAGAATTCATCTAAGCTTTAATAAAAATTTCAACAAAGAATATTTTA
>BMAV01018442.1:457554-472973 GCA_019973955.1 Trichonephila inaurata madagascariensis
GCTATTTTTGATTTTGCCGATTTTCAGGAACAAAACACAATAAAAAACTAATTATTGAATAAATATATGTAATTAGCATTAATTAAATTAATCATTAATAAACATTTAATTAAATTTTACTTATTATATGCTTAGTATTATAACCAATCGGAAAAAAATCAAGGGCTTTGGGTGGGGGGGTCCGGACTCCCAGGACCTCCCCCCTTGTGTGCGCCACTGGTTTGATGTTTTCCAACTAATCAGTGTTCAAAAAATTAAACGAATTTCGACTCTGATGCTACATAAAACGAGATAAGTTAAAATGCAACATTTAATTATCATTAAAAAAACAAGCGTTCATGTTTAAAACACTTCGATCAACACAAGAAGGAACGAGCATTTAATCCGATAATTTTAAATTGTTAGATAGAAATTGGCAAATTCTTAATTTGATTGTAACCTTATTGTTTGAATATAAGTTCGATATCAACTATCTTTAATCTCCTCAGACCCGAGACAAAAATAAAAGCTTGATATTTGGTAAGAGGTACTTAAATAGTTGTTTTGATCACTAGGATGTAGAAAAATGCAATAAAAAAATTTATTTTTAATTTATAGAAGCCAGGGGGAATGTATCACATGCGATACACCAGGATCCAAATACTACAATCAGAATTTTTTTAAGTATTATGCAAGATTGAAGTAATTGATTTATAATCTTAGTTTTTAATCACACAATACACACGATTTATAAATTCAACATGAAAATTAAGTTTTATTAAAGTTTTAGATACATATTACATTCACATTTTTTTTTTTTTTTATTTTCGTGAAATGTCTTTAAACAATTTCTAGTTCGTGTAAAGCACAGAAAAACCTTGCAGTCTGTACATTGTACAGTTAAGGCCGAACACTTCTCATTCATGCACCTACTTCGATGATTTCTATCAACCACATTTTAGGCATGTACCTAGCTTCATTGTTGTGAGCTGCTTGATGTGGAATGCAAGTCGTAACTACGTTTTGAAGGGGGCTCATCATATTCATCTTCGGCTAGCGAAGGAGTGGGAGATGGCTTCTTCAGTAAGCCGTGGATGCGTGCATTTTCTATACTAAACGCAAAATAGTCCAGAATGTCCTCAGGTTCCCCTAATTCTGTCATGCACTCGACATGGTAAAGTCCATCATATGTAGAATGACTCGTACTGTCCATTTCTTGGTTCGGGGCTTCATTTATCGTGGTAATTTTTTTTACAGTGTGAGGGCAATACTATCTCCTGAAAATCAAATGAAATCGGATTGAGCTTATCTGTATGTATTCTCTATTGAGTTGGAGCAGAAAAGTCAAAAGTTACATCCTGATTTTCATCATCATTGTCCATCTCACTTCCATTATCACCTTGATAATCATTTTCATCTCACAATTAACTCAAATCAGAAAAGTAATTGCTCTCAGTGGCGTAACGGAGAATATTAGCCCCCCTGCAAAGTCTGATCTTGTCTTTAATATTTTATAAATTGGTAAAATACGTAATTGGCGTTTATCAATGCTTTGGGCCCCCCAAGAACCCTGCCACTTCCCCCCCCCGTGATGAGGGGGTTGCAGGAGCGTACGTTACTCCATTGATTGCATTAGAGAGTAGTGGAATCAATGCAGTGGCGTAACGAATAATATTAGGGCCCCCTGAAAAGTCAGGTTTTGTGCCCCAAGCCGAATCTTACGAAGGATACGTACCTGCCGTCAGACTTTTGGCCTCCTAGAATCTTGCCCCCTCCCCTCCGCAATGCGGAGCGTAAGTTACGCCACTGAATCAATGCATTACTTATGATACACGCATTAGGTAGAAATAAAACCTTTTCGCAACATTACGAGTTAGGCTTTCAGTGTATTAATTATGAATTTTTTAATGGCTGTCCAGTATCATGCGACGTTCGATATAATGGAGTCCAGATTAATGAGGATTTATAGTAAGCTCGAAATTCACTATCACATTATCTCTGGCAAAATAACATAATTTTAGGATGAATATTTTCTTAAAGAATCGTAATATGGTTAAAAATACAGCAAAGTAGAAATTTAACTGGTACTCATCAAGATCTCGAATATACAGTCTTGTATAAAACAATTCCAGACAGACTCTGGCATTGAATTTAAATTTGACGAAAGACACTGCTAAACTTATTTATGTTTCGCTTAAGCATGTACAAATACAGCTGAATATTGTGTGAAGATCACTGTCCAAGGACTAACAAAAAATTCCAACTAAGCCTTTCAGTCATAAGAATAAAATAATTTCAGGTGTTTAAGAGGAAAATGATTCTCGGTTTCAAAACTTATTTGCTTTTACATAACACATTTTTCTCTTAACATTTCTCCTAGTGTTTATTCATTTTACAAACAAGAATAACAAAATAGTCTATCAAGAATGTAGTTTTGTTTTCGAAAAAGAAAAAAATGGAGGAATAGAACATTTGTTTTTTGTGGTTTTTTTAATTTCACTTGAATGAATTGAATATAAATTTAATGAGAGTTGCCTTTTTATATAACGGGGTTTTATTTATTAATTCACTCCTTTTTTAAAAAAAAATATCACTTCTTGCATGTCGTATCTTTACTACGCTGAGAATTTTTTTTTATATATTAAACTGAAACTCTCTGCATACAGTTTTCCATTGTATAATTAAATGCATGTGAATTAAAATATTTTAAATTAAACATTAAAAGTAAAATAGTGTGACAAAAATTGCCTAAAACTTTTTTAAAATTTAATAGTATTTTACTAAAGTAAAAGCTCTTTGTGCGATATTTGTCTGTAGTTAATCTAAGTAATACTTTTAATTAAAATTACTTTAATTTCGAGGACGGATACGCTTAAAAACATTTCTCACACGGCAATACTATCCATGAGTATATAGGGGTTATTAATTTTAATGGTTAATAAAAATATTTCTTACTGCATGGTATTATTTAAATTTTCAATATGGATACAAAATGGGTAGAATGATCATCGGGGCACATGATCTCAGTGAGGTCTTAATCCCCTATCAGAAAGGTTGATGTCGAGCAATAGAGGATGATTTGGCATGATTTAAGGGGTGGTAGTAGAAATTTAATAATAAGAAAATTAAAGTTAACAATTAAAGATTATGAAACAATTTAAAATCATGATTGCGACCTTAAATATAAACTTTCAATATGGTTGGCACAAGTAAATATTCTTAAAATTCTCAAATTCATTCCAATGTCTTTTTCACTAATCTAATTCTATTAAAACTTCTGCTTGCTGAATACATACCTAGATATCAATTAGGAAAGATATCTAAAATAACGTCAATCTCCTTAAACAAATTACTTATATAGCTGGAATATTTCAAAGGATTATGGAAGAGCACTCGATTTTCTCAGCTGTGAATAATCGAAGATTACACTTGCAAAAGTGTAGTTTTACAAAGATCATGTTTTAGCACAAATCTCAAATATTTAGCTCTTTATTAAGAAACAAATCGCAGAACTGCATTAATTTGATTGCATTTTTATTCGTATGTACACTTTGCGCGATGTTAAACACAGCCTCTTTTTCGGTAAAAATTTTAACTTTCCTATGAAGGAAAAACTTTCTACAACTGGTACTTTGAGAAAATTTCTATAAAATTCAGGGAATTATCTAATTTATAAATAAACCAGAGAATGGACTTTCATTTCATTTCAGAGAATGGACATTCATTTGATTTTATAAATTCAAAATGTAATAATTTTGTAAGTATTAGAAATTGTATTTCCCATTTCAGTCTTGTTTATATTTCAGGTCTTTGAGTACTATAGTTTTATTATTTTAAGATATGTTGGAATAATGTTTCAAAGTATTTTTATTATTCCTGACGGTTATAAAAATAGCATTTTAAATACAAAACCCTAATTTTTGTTCGATCAATATAAAGTATTTACTCTCATCCCCCCTCTCCCCCTCCCCTACATATATATTTTTCACCTCTAAATTTTGAACAAGATATTTAATTACATACATAAAAGTAATATAAAATAAAATGAAGAGTACAGAAGTATTATAATTAAAAGTTCATTGACAAAATGTTCGATAAATTATTTACTCCCCGTTCGATCAATTAAGTATTTACTCTCATCCCCTTCCCCCTCCCATTATGTATATATATTTCACTTCTAAATTTGGAACAAAATATTTAATTACATACATAAAATCAAGAGTACAAAAAATTATAATTAAAAGTTCATTGATAAAATGAATCCGTCAAAAAGGGGACAAAACTCTGTGGTTCAAATTCCCTTAAAAGAAAAAAAAGTTCAACCAAAGTTCAAGATTTAAAAGTCGTGTGAGAGTGAGTGAGTGAAAATTAACGTCGCAATATTCAGATACTCGAGGGCTTTTGGTGACGGACTTCGTAACTATGCCTTATCAAGTGACGAGGACGACACTGGAGCTGACACAGCCCTCTTATCTTCAACACCACACCAACAGAAGGTCGTTTGAGCCTCGACATACTTAATGTGCATCGGCTCCTTCTGCACGATGGGTCTTCAGGGGTACCATGCTCGAACTCATGATACGCTGGCCACGAGTTCATGACAATTACCACTATGCCACAACGGCCCCATGATGCGAATCGGATTGTCATAGATCAATATATATTCAATAAAATCGTAGAAATATAATATTTCATATAAATGTTAAACAGTTTACATAAGTTATATGTTGCAGGAGATGTTGTATATAAGAAACTCACTACATAATTTTTTTTAAAAGAACAGTTATTAGGGTTGCTGTATGTCCTGTATATATAGGACTGTCACCATACTTCATCACACATTCCCATATTATTTGTCCCGTTTATCCAATGATAGAAAAGATGGACAATTCAGAAGACTTATATCGATCTAACATGGGCATAGGATGCCACAAAGTTCTATTAGGTGGGGAAACATTTTCTCACTCAAGGAAATTTAAGATAACTAGAGATAAGATAAGATAAAGACAAATACAAATTAAAACAAAGAGACTGCACAAACTATTATTTATATTTCTTTTCTATCGAAAGGAGTAATCAGATGTGCTAGTTCTTATTCTAGCAGTAAACTGTCAAATGCTCAGTGTTTATGTCTCTGCTCCAGAAAATGAAGTTAGAGACGCACAATATGCGAAGTAGAACTAAGTATAACCTGGGACAAACACCCCGCAGGAAAGGATCGTTTCCTGGAACCCTAACCCCCAGAGCATCCAACGAGAATAATGATCAAATAAGAAAGTGAAAGTGGCTGGTATTTGACCACTTAGCTATTCCTGGCTTCTTGGAACGAGACGACTATTTTCAAATAGTACAGTGTTGTTATTTGCAACCCGATCTGAGCGTAGATTGAGAAGGTAAACTGATTTTCTGTAAAAAAACTATCGAGACCTTAAATACCACTGCCTACTTCACTCTCTAAGATGGCGTTGGGACGGACACAAACGCCTATTTTAGAGTCAACGGTCAATGAGGAGAGGAAGTCTCTCCTTAGTTTCATTAATTTCATTCAGAAATATTTTGCAGGAGTTCAACAAAGTCGGCTTAGATAAGTAAATCAATGCGAGGAGTTTTCTCATCCTTGTTTTCTCCAGATGGTTGAGATGTACTTGCATTCCATGGTTCCACTGGAACAGTTGAAAGATCCGCCTCAGAAGAGATGTGGGAAGCAAGTGGGATGGTACCTGGATCTTCAACTGCTAGTGATTATCGTCTTCGGATTCACTTTTGTAGCTTTTGGTCCCCGAGAAATCTTGAGGGAGAATGAGTTCTCTTGTATCATTGGCCTTCTGCGGGAGGACTTTTGATCGAGATCCGTTTGGAGCTGCTAGAGAAAGGATATTCTTCATACTGCCATGGCTAGATAGAACATTGGTCAGTTGTCAAGCAGTTCTGAAGGCTTTGATTTAATTCTCCGAGGGTATATCGAATACCAATTTTTCACATTAAGGCTGAGGTTCTTATGGAACATGCTCAGGGGTTATTCAAAGAGGTGCTCACTGTAAGCCATTTTTTGGTGTTAAAAGTGTGAACGCAGCTTAAGATCAAGTAAGAGATGTTTATGGGAAGTATTTAAAAGTAGTTCCCGAAAGCTGGACGTAATTGTTTCCCAAAACTGTACCTTTGTTCTCCTAAGGGGAGAGAGGGAGAAGAGTGTCAAGCCTTAGATCTGGTTTTGCGGTGGAATTTTTATTAGAGATTGGAATCTTGTGCAATATCAGCAGGTGGAGTTGTAGGTTCTTCAAAGATAGAATTAAATGATTCATTTGATAGAGATGAGATCTTTACATTTGGAGGAGGAGATGCCTTGTCATCAATAGGGTTTCTCACAGCAGCAGCAAGGAAAATACGTATCAAACCTTCATTCGCTCTAGATGTAGAATTTCAATGCGAATACTAGAATTCCTTTCATGAAGGCGGGGAAGCTTCCTCCAGCTGAGGCCCCTCTCAGGAAAGGCCTTGTTTCTATTAGGCAGTAGATTGTTCAGGCAGTATACAGTTAAAGACAAGATGCATCAAAAATGTTGTTTGGCAGTAACCTGAAATACATTAGAAAAAAATCGTATCCTTTAGAGGAGAATTGATGCTGTGGCTATATGCAGGGCGTAGCTTCCGCCGTATCAGCCGTGTCAATGATACGGGACACCGAAGTTTCAGGTCCCCCAAAACACGTAAGCAAAAAATAGTATGTTAAGGTGCCCTATAAAGAAGCCCTCAATGAATTTTGATACAGGGTCCTCTCAGGACTACCTACACCAGTGTCTATGTTTTTTTTATGTGTTTCGCAAGGCTTGCAGTAGCTAGTATGTACTTTACACAATGCGAGCACCTAAAGGACCAATGGTATTGGTTGGAAGAGAGGTTTGGATTATTTTTGAGTGAGTGGAGGAGGGTTCAATACCATGCAGGCTGATGAAGTGGTGTTCCTGTGCAGAGCTAGAGTTGAATCCGAATTCGCAGTAGATGCACCTGTGCTCTCTTAAGAGAGCAGTTCATCCTTCACATCACTGCGTTACATCCATTGATGTCTCCTGGTAGTGGTTCTTCCTAAAAATGCCTTTCCATTTTATTTTCTAGTTGGTCTTCGTAATTTCTAGACTATCGTGTTTCCCTTGTGTGGTGGACATGATCTAAATGTGAAGGTGGAGAAATTACTTCGTTCCATGTAAATGAGATCTTTGAGACTCATGTTTTTCTTTACTGGTCTACCATGTTCCTTGAACACATGTAGGTGAGTAGTACTGGTGTCTTTTTTTAGATGTAACGTGAAATTTACAGACATCGATTTGCGCTCTTAAGTGCTTCTGCAATTTGCGCTCTTAAAGTGTTAGTTGTTGAGTGTTCGTTTTATTAGATTGCTCTTTTGATTATTCATCAAAGTAAAACAAACTGTTACCTGATAACTTTTTTCGTGTTTCATTTATTTAGCACTTAAAAATATCGTATCAATGCTTTGCAGTTAATGGGAATCGTGACAATTACCGAAGTACTTGTTAAGCAATTCATAATTCAAAGCAATCTAAAAAGTCTTTGAATGAAGTTGTCAGTATGTCTAGAAATCTCGAGGAATGTTAAATAATTATAATAATAAAGGGGAATTCTCAATATCATATTTAAGTGGTTTTCTCAATTGGAGTTAGTGATCAAACTAATTGTTAGTGATATTACATCAATTAATATTTTGTGTTCGAGATATAAAGTTCTTTACCAAACGTTTCCAAAAATCCTATTTATATTCATATTTTTAAAGCAAGTCACAATCAAGGAAGGTAAAGATACAAAAATTTAAAAAGCACTCAAACAGAATATTCTCGAGGACAAGGATCTATATCTAGCAAATAAAATCCTTGACTGCGGGAAAGTTCCAATAAAAACTTGTGCTTCCCTTCGTTACTATATTGTTGTAAGAAATGGGGATTCACACAAATCTCCTTTTTTCCTATTTTAAATAAATTTTATCATTACCTTTCGGAATTACAAATATAACAGTTGTATGCGCTAATGCATTCGCTTACAATTGTATTCGACATCAGCTTTAAGTTATCTTAAAAGGAAAGTATGGTTCTCTATTTTTACTTAATGATACCTAATAACACTATATATTAGGGTGGGCCCTACAAAATTGTTCTTTTTCGATCGTTATAGCCTATAAAAGTTACCTTTGACCTATTCAAAAGCTTTCCTCTCGCACTTTACACTTAAAAATTTGAAAAATGGAGAGATTTTACTATTTTTTCAATTTTTTTATGATTATTTAACTTACCAATGTCGTAATGCGCTATTGTTCTAAAATAAAGTTTGGAATGTAATTTGATTCTTTTTTCTAACCTCACTCTAAAGCAACGCGAGGACTATTGGTCACTAAAATGGTAATTTTGAACTTTGGTTAAGTGACGAGGATGACAAACAGAGCTGGAATCCCACCCTCCAAATCTCCATACCATTTTGACACACATAAACACTTGATCACGGGGGCATTGAGCCTGAACAGATTTAACGTGCATCAGTACCTATACACGGTGGATTTTCAGAGGTACCAGGACTCGAACCTCGAGTTCACAACTATGTGTGTGACCTTATTTTTAAACTATATACACACGCTATTGACGTGGAATTTCGTAATTTTTTTTAACCACAATTATTTCATAAAAGTGACGCCTGAGCTACATCTCCACGGCATATCATTGAAAGATTGCGATTTGTTCGTATTAATGATGCAATAAAGAAAAAAAAGGGTGGGGGTTGGAGGGTGCTATCGATGAGACATTCACCAGTAAAAATATCTCACGGCACTTGGGTTGGTTCCTTATTTTCGTTAAGCTTCCATGTCCTCATATATAAAATCGCCGAGGCTCAGGCAGAAGAAATATAATTACTAATCCAGTTATTCCTCTCAGGATTAGTTCATGCTAATCCAGGATTCCCAGGTCTACTTCAACGATTCAATGTGCAGCACAACCCCAATTTTTTCACGCGACGATGTTTGGTGAATATAGGTCTGTAATCTCCTCAGCTTTCTTCAACCATTAATCTGTAACTCTTCTATGAAGCCTTACAGCGCAATGAAAACCATTTTAGTGTGCACAATTTGAATCAAAATGCAATTTTAAAAGAGTTGTAATATGCAGATAGTTTCTTAAAGATTATTTTCATTGCAAAATTCAATTTCTAGAAGATTTTCCGAGCAATTATGCTTTATATGGACCACTGTACATGTTTCATAAATCGATTTTGATGCACAAATTGCTGCATATTAGGAAAATTACTGGAATTTTATAAAATTACTCATGTGTTCATATATTAAAAATATTTTTCGTTTCTAGAGTTTAAGCAATGATTTTGAATTTTTTTTATTACACATTAAACGTTATTTATTACTACTAAAAATTGATTATTTAAGAATATTCAAAAACAATTTTATAAAAAAAATATTTAAAACCAGTTATCTTTGCATTTATTGACTTTAAATTGTTTCCTTTTAATCCTTTTTGCAATGCACGCGTGTGCTGTGGATTAATTTTTAAGGAAAAAAAATACTCTTAAAATAACCTACTTAGAAGCTGCATAATTTAATTACTCAAAATACATTGGTTCGATTTGCTTACTGATATCCAAATCACTTGATCTTAACCTATGACATTCAACGGTATGTTAAAAGCGTCAGCTTTTGTGTGATCGCTACTTTGACTAAATACCAATTCATCTAGAGAATAAGACTGAGGGCAAAATTCCTAATATTCTCCGTTGTATGAATTAGACATTGTTTTTGTTCACGAAGGATTCGTCAAATAAATATGCCACGTTGAGATAAATCTTGCAGACTCTGAAACATAACACACAATATCGCTCTGCCATTTGCTAGGAATAGAATAAATACGAACAATTAATGAATTTTTGAATAACTGAAAATAACGAAAACAGTAAACTAATTCTTTGTGTTGTATATTTGGCATTATAATAGTATTATTTGCTCTTTTTAAACAAAGTCTTTCAATATTTTTAAAGTCATAATTTGAATCTGTCGTATGTGGTTTTTTGTTTCTGTTGCTTTTATTCTATTTAACATAAATAAACCTAGCTCACACCTAACAAGGTTTTGAAGTTTTTGAACCGGTCTCCTGTACTGTTTTTCGGTTAATGTTATGAACTAATCACAGATCCTAATATGAGTACTATAAGAATCTTATCGTGATTGATTAAATAAGTGACTTTAAAATATGTTTTTTTCCCTTGTTTGCTGATATAATTAGAGAGCTCTTAATTTACTACAAAATGTATAATGTTTCTTTACTCAACCTATTTGTTTCTTCCCAAATGAATTAATAATAAAATAAAGGAATGAGCACAAATAAAATATTTACATTAGCAACTATGTCGCGTACTAAGCTCATTTAAATATGGACCTTTATAAGAACCTGAATTTTTTTTTGTAAGAGCAGATGCCCCGAAGGCCAGGTTAAAGAACAATTCTTTGTTCTAGCTCATTTTCAGATAGTTTAACTGAATCAAAATTCAAACCCTCACTTGCGAGGTATAAAAATGTGTAAAGAAAATTCAAAATCTAAAATGGAAGGAAGAAAAAAGGGATTTACACACATACAGGAGGATTAATTTTATACTTTTCCCTCAAATCCCTTAAATCAAATACCAAGGGAAAAAATAACCGATAACATTTTTTAAAAAAAATGGGGATTTTAAAACAAATTCATTAATTTCTTCTTTGTTCTTATTACAGTTTTGGCTGTGGATGAATACTAAATTTGAGTTCAAAAATAAATCTCAATTCTCGACAAAATAGGAATACACTCTACTTAGTTGATTAACTAGTTTAAATATAAAAGCACTTCAAGTAAAAGCTTGTTTCCACAAGAAACGTATTTTAACAATATTCTATTATTCATGACGCTTAACATATTTTATACTCGCTGAAATAATTTAAGACATGTTTATACGCATACAAACAAAGCATTCTCGCAGAATACGGAGTTAGGCCAGTTTATGAATAACTGTTTTATTTTTTCAAAGATCATTTCAAATTTGTTCCTATATTTTAGGGGGAAAAATTCTTTCAAAAACAAAAACGAAGTTGTTGTAATAGAAAATGTTCTCTAAATTTGTTACAATAGGACACATGTATCCATTCTCCTCCAAATCAAAGAATTTTTCACTTAAATAGATTTCCGTTTCTATAATGACTTTCGTATCATACTATTCTATTGGTTTGAATTTAGATTCTTTTTTATAAAAAATATTAAATCAGTTTTGCCTTTATATAGTATGTAACTACTAGAAAAAAAAGTTAAAATATATATTTTTTTAATACTTCATACAACCAGATGTTAGTCAGATTTTTAAAACTTAACTTTAAGGCTGTTTTCGGCAAAAGTACGAGAGCCTAAACTAAACGCGGAGCACATTTTCAGACAGAAAAATGCCCCAATTTTCATGAAAAATTTTTAACATTATAACTTATACATCTGTTAACAATATATAGTTTTTAAAAATTTCAAAATATTCAATGAATACTCTATTTCTCTTTCGAATACGTGCAGGGATAGCTCATTTAACATTACGGTATAGGGGAAAAAAAACGCGAAACATTTCCTACCAAAAAAAAGGGATCAACTCTGTTAAAAATGAGATGTATAATAAAAAATGTTACTCTCTAAGGGATAGTGAAGCCAGAATATCATTAATTTTTCATTTCTTTTATATCTGAAAAAATGTTCCAAATTCGGGTCCTAATCTTTAACATTGACCGAAGACTGTCTTAAAGAAACAATCTCAGCGGAAAACCTTAAACTAAACATCAATATTATTTAAAAATCACTCAATATTAAGCTATATTTTAAGCTGACTATTATAAGATTCACAGTGATAGCTTACGATACTGTGTTTTAAATTGGAAATCGATGACTGAAATATTTTTTTACGATAAAAAAAGCACTAAATCTGACAAAAATTTCTATTCTTTATAGTATGTTCTAACTCGAAGTCACGTGACCCACCCTGATCATAAATAAATGGGTATAAAAACAAAGCAAAAGAATTTAAATTGAAATTAATTATTTTTTCCACAAAAGAAAGCGTCTTTTACCCTTAAAATATCAAATACGAAATTCGTTTTCTTTACTTTTGTTGAGGCTTTTTGGTTGTTGCATCCTTTATGCATTTCATGAATGTTTCCGATCTAGTGTATGCAAAGAAAACGATCTGTCAGAAATGACTTAAGGAGCAGTTGTAGATAGTAGCATTAATGCCAATAAATTTGTTATAAAAAGAATATTTTCAGAAATTATTCTTGATAATCTTTTGTAAATAATTATTGGAAAACCTGAATACATAGCACGCTAAAATGTTAAAACAAATAGAAAAAGCTCACTACCATTTTTTTAATATACATACAATGCAGATGCAATATATATTTGTAGTACAGAGCACACACACACAATTAGCATCAAATTAAAATATTCCCAGAATCTTCCGAAAAGGAGATAATTTATTGCTCCATATCCCATTCAATTAGATATTCCTAAAGTTTTTTTTTTAAATCTATTTAAATTTAATTTAGAGAAAATATCGAAACAAATTTGCTACATCCCACACCTCGCAGTTATTAGTTTTATACCATGAGTTCGGAATTCATCCCTCTTAAAAGAATAAACTCAATAAAAATGCTTCATGACACGTGCTTGACATCGCGTTCACGAATTTATTTTTGCAAGTAATAACAGAACACTAAACTGTGGTGTGTATGTGTGCGTGGTTACAATATTTCGATTAAATTCACCCAACTTCTTTCACTTTTCTGGAGGATCAAGGACTTTTAAAAAAAATTTCTGAAAGAAATCAAACTTCATAAAATTTCTGAATACAAAATGGATACATGAGTAATTTGCCCAAATATATCTCCTATAGCCAATCGCATATGTCTAAGCCATAAAAAAAAATATTGCATCAAACGAATCACAATATTATAACATTAAGTCTTTTATTAAAGAAATCTAAATAATTGAAATTCCATTTTTCAGAAATATTAGAACAAAAAAATGGTTTTGTAGCTCTGTAGCATCGTAACAGAGCTATACAAAGGACTATTGGCAACAAAACTCTTAATTTTGAACCAGGGTCAAGTGGCTCATCAGTTTCAAATCTTTAATTCACTTGAAGTCTTCACTGAGGCTCATCTAACAATTTGTCCAAACTACATCAAAATCTACTTACGCATCGGCAACAAATACTTTAAAAATGCTTCCCTAATGCTTAAAAATGGAGGTCGGGTGCATATGAAACAAATTTCCTTATGAAAAATCATTCAAGATTGAATTTTTTTTTTTTGTATTCAGATATACGAGAGGACTGTTTCATCTCTTAAAATCGTCCCACCTATAAAAGAACGTAAAATCCTCACACAAGCAGCTAATGGTTTTACTTCTGTAAACCGTATACTTTGAGTCAGTCTTACGAGTAACGTAACCCTGCTAATATAATGAATTCAATCAAAGATTTAAAAAACTTTCCAAAAGAGAAAAAAAAAAAGAAAATGAAAGTAAATCCGCCGCGTTACAAGTAAGAATTGACAAACCAGTTTTAGTTTTTGTTATTTTTAAAAAGTTAAACAATAAAACTCCTCTGCTTATCAGTTTGGCCTAAATAAGCAGTGGACAAAGAAGTTATTTCACAGATCAGTAGGTATTGCAGTTCTATACCTTAAGCCGATCGTCTCTTTTCATAGCCTTGAGAAACATTTCTATTTCATTTAAAGCTATTCATAACTCGATATCTAGTCTTTCTCTGTAAGCTTAAAATCATCTACGGATTAAATCTATTTAATATATTTATATTAGAGGGAAAAGATGTATAAATATATACCTAGATATTGATATTGTTCTGCTGACCTGATTTTTTTTAGAGTGCTTGAGAATTTTTGAAAAAATCTATGCGATGTTAACTTTATTTTACGATGTGAATCTTACTAAGTTTGTAAATGAAAGAGGAAATGAAATCTTAAATACCCGATCAATACGAAACTCCTTTCTTTTGAGGGCATAAATATCTCACAAGTAAAATAACTATGTGGATAATAATCATTACGAAATAGCAATAACACAATCTGAAGTTGTGTGAAAAGTTCAACATTTTTCTAGAATTTTATAAGTTGAAATAGAATTTGTCTTGATAAATTTTTCTGCTTACTCTTTCAACCGAGAACATTTTTATCAAAATATCGAATGAAATGATTTTAAAAGGATGATCTAAAAAAATTTAAGAATAAGTTTTGATGATTAATATGATTTTGAGTGGTTAATTTTATTTCCAAAGAAAAAAAGGTTCTCCACTACACACATACAATTTCTGTCTTACTTATAATTGAGAACTGGATAGCAAAATGTGATCCAAGAAAATAAAAATATTTAAGTTACCTTTAAAAACTTGGGGGAAAACATAATCAATGCACTGCGTGTAAGAAACTTTATATATAAATTAATATACACTACCTCATATTGAATTATCTGTTCTTTTTATTAAAATATTCAAAGTGCGCATCCGAAGTTTCTCTAATGCTAGCAAAAAACCCCGAAAAGAAGAAAACTTAAATTTGACGCACGAATTCATGATTAAAAAAACAAAAAACACGATTTTAAAAATGTTAAGAAAAATGACAAAAACAGCTATTTAAGTCCAAAAAATAAATGACTGGAAATCGTCCTTGGAATTAAAACAAGTAATATAAGAAAAATTTCAAAGTCACTTCCTACTGAGGTCAACAACAACAAAAAAATTTATTTTTTTTTAGTTATTTATTAAATAATTACAATCAATATAAATATGTATATACATATGATAGAATCACAATATTAAGTGGCAAAATAGAAATGAAATTTCCTTGCAATTTTCCCATTTTCCTTTCTATGTGGACTAGTATGTTTTTTTGTTTCTTACTATTTATTCGCTTTCTATTTTTTTCGTTCCTAATTTATGAAGCTGGTGGTGGTCTATAAATACTCATTCTACATATACATTTCTTAAATTTGGATTATGACTTTTGATTTAAGTAAATATTCTGTGAATATGCTGTATCAATTAAAAAACAGCATGTAATCAAAATATTTGAGCCATTTTATTCTAATTATTAGAAATTAATGCCAGTTCATAAAACCGTGACGGGACTTTCTTGTTGTTGTTGTTTGAGTGTTCCTACAAATCTGGAGATTAAGTACTCTTCTACCCTATCTTCGTAACGGTTCGAAGCTTTGATTCCAATGACAACAGGAAATTAAGAGACCTGAAATTGTGTTCCTTGGGTGTTTTTTTTTTCTTTTCTCGTGTCTTTCGGATGCCTCCCGTTAGGGTGTTGGCTGTTTCTCGCTCCAATGTCAGAAAACTGGATCGTGATCTTTTGA
>BMAV01018442.1:477973-496264 GCA_019973955.1 Trichonephila inaurata madagascariensis
AAGCTTAGAAATGAAATTTCGAGTATATTATTCCTGAACATTTTTTTCTATAAGTACTCCAGGAAAAATAAATTCAAACTCAGTGGGGCAACAGCATATGAAGGCCAGGGCCTTCTGTGCCCATCCCAGTATACGTGACCGTTGGGCGCTGAGGTGCATGAGCAGATGTCCCGATCAGGTGGTCAATCTGAAGTGAGATCCCCCCAGTGTTTAAGTCCCCAAGCAAACTTGGTACTCATTTATCGACCCACTGCAGGAGGGATGATGGGTTGAGTGGACCTTGCGCAGCCCAAGGATAGAACCTGTGGTGTAGAAGCGCGATACGCTACCACTCGGCCTATACTCCAGGAAAAATGCTCATTATAATATATTCAGCTTATTCTTCATATTAGTAATTATTTGGTATACTTTGATTGCATTAGAACAAAATTATAGATATATTACCTTAGAGTTTTATAGTAATGCCTATCATTTTCCAAATAATGCTTCCATGAGTAAAAAATATTACAAATAATTTTCTCCAATATCGAACCTAAAAATTGTTTATTATATATATAGTTTATTTTTAATAACAAAATATACCAAATAAACTGTTTCCTAAAAACTTGATTGCTATATTCGGATTTGATCAAAAGTAAAAGTTTCATTTTCAAAACTCTTGATTTGTTTTTATTACAAAAACAACAAAACTGTTAATCTCAAATATTTTGAGTCCATCAAAGCTTTGTTTATATAACAATAAGTCATCAGATTGCTTTGAATTTAAAAGCCGCTTTAGACCCTGGGACTAGTACCGAAACATTAATAATCCTTGGGGAAGATGGACATCCCATTACGAGCAATAATTTCTGATTTCGATTCCTTATAATAACTATCGAGCTAAGTTGTGTATAGATTTAAATCTAAAGTAGCATCAAGGTCTCTACGGGGTATTGTGTTGTAGCTAGGAGAAAGGAAAGCGTCTCTAAAGCTTAAATGTCATCTAAAAATGTTTCTCGTCACCTGTCTGTTGTTTTAAAAGAACGAAATTCGTTACCATTCTCTCAGTTTGAAGCACTGCCGTGTTGTAAACTTCGTCATATGAAATCAAACTTTAACAACCATTGATATAAATCAGATTTGCAGCTGAATACTACCTTATGCTTATGCATTGTTCAGAGTTAAGGATAAATGCTTCTTTAATAAAAGTCCACTACATCAGCTGAATTTCAAATATATTTGGAACGTCCTCGTAATTTTGCAATAAGGAAAAATAATAAATCGAACAAAGCATTTAAATCACTTCAATAGCGTACTTAGAAATAAAATAGTTTTATTTTTAAATCTAGATTAGCTAAATTGGATTTTACTTCTCTGAATCGGTCTTTTAGTACTTATTAAAATATTATATGCATCTGAACAGTTCAAAGAAACTTAATGTAAATTCGAGAAAAATATATACTTTCACTATGCATTTTTTAAAAGATTAATTTGCATTATAGAACATTATTTCCTTTCATTTATCATTTTAAACTTGCTCTAATTTTTTTTTTTTACTGATATATAAATAACGTCCGATAAAACAGTTCTCTGTAATTGGTAAAGCAGGCTTTCCACTAACAGCTTGTAAAACTACTTTGAGTTTATCGGTGGTTAAATTAAAACGGAAATCTTTTGTAAATATATTTTGACTATTTGTTAATCATTCAGTAAAATTTTTTATTAAATTTATACTAGCCTTAATTTGATAGGGTGCTTTGGCATTGTTTGCAAGTTCATTAATTTCAGGAATTCGGTTTGCGATGATACTGCTAAATGGTTTGTAACAGTCCAGGATTATTTCCCAATAAAATACACATTCGTCACTTGAATAAAAATTTTGTACTCTGCTTTCGAAATCAACGATATCTCACTAGGAAAGGTTTCTTGTTCAACAAAATTTGCTATGTACCAAAATTTATTTAGAAAATTCGAGCATTTGCTTGAGGCCTTCTACAACAAAAGTGTCAAGAATCTTCTACTAGAGAAAAGCTACTGCATTTATACTGGACATTGGAGGCCCTATATTTGATTTTTCTTTAATCCTTATGATATTGAATCGCATTCTTATATCCCCAATTGAAGTCTGTGGCTTAAGGACTATATAAACAGAAAATCGTGCATGTTAGGAATTTTAGAAAAACGTTTGAATGTTGAAAAAAATATCCAGTTCCGATAACATTTGAAAACCCTTTGTGTTACTAAAAAAATTTAATTAAATTTTTAGATCCTTTTTAATTATTAAGAGGCTGATTTTTATTCAGGTGCATTTCTTAAATTTAAGCTAAGGAACAACCAAGATATAAATCAACAGTTAATCAAGAAATTAATGGTGAAAAAACTCGCAAGAAGCTGCAAAATTAAGATAACATCCGGCAGTAACTTCCAATGGATATGTCTATTAGTAATAATCAGCTGAATTATAAACTACGTTTTAATCTGAGGTGCACGAAACTAAGAACATCCTTGAAACAAAGTAAGGCTTTGTACAATCTCTATAAATAATTAAACAATTCTTTAATCAAGTTCAGCATTCTCTTAATTTCTTTTATCATTTATAAAACTAAGTAATTTCGTATCTATATCAACTAATAAAAGGATCCAATATCTTCAAAAAACGAGCCGTTTTTTTTTCCCGAGGGATAATTAGACAATTTTAAAATTCCTTATATACACTTCTACTCCTTAAAACGAAGAACAGATTCCCTTTCTACTAAGTTAACTTATGAAATTTTATTACTTTCTTCTAAATTTGCATCATATTTTAAGTGAAAATTATAGAGTTCATTTTTGTACTTCAGGAACTTCTTTCACGCTAGGAGCAACTTCGAATTTTCGAATGATCTACGTTGTGTAGAGAATTGTATACGTCTCAAAAAGGCACTTTAACAAACAATATAACTGTACATATAATTTAATCCAAATATTTTAACACTTTAAAAATAATAAATTAAGTAACGCATACAATTTAAAATCTTGTAACTGATTATTTATAAAATTAGTTGTTTATAATCATTAGATATAAAGGAACTAAGACTTCACAATTATCGGAAAGAATTTTTTGGGGAAAAAATTTTAATATATTTGAAGTACAAGAGATAAACCAATACTAACAAACTATAAGTTTATGAATTCTTATATTTCGACTCTCTTAACTCTAACTTAGAATCTACTTAAAGTCTACAAGTTATATTTTGACTTCTGTAAGGATGAAGAAAAATTCAAATATAAATCGAAAATTCTCTCGCATTAAAAGCAAAAATAAATGAAACGTTATGTATTAAAATCTTGTAACCGGATAGCACATTTAGTTATCAAATAATACTATGCGAATTTAGAAATTATTCCACATAATTCCATATACGTGCAACATAACACAAAGACATTGAGAAATTCTTATTCAAAATACTAAATTCAGTTAAAATCAATAAATTTTATGAATAAGCTCCAAAGGAAATAAATATATTTGATTTATACCAAAATATACTACTTTATTAACTTCTCAAGTACTCTTATATAAAGTATTACTTAAAGTATTGTATCATAAATTTACAAATAAGTTTTGTTTTTCACACAATTAATTTGGAAATAAAAATATTCGATTTTGTGAAAAAGACGTGCCCCCCGATACGAATTTTTACAAATTGTCATTAAAATGTTAAAATTATGCAGATTTTTTAAAAAATTTACTTAAATGTATTATTTTAAATAATATAGCATTAAAATGAAAACTTACTTTGTTCGGACAAACCAAGTAATCCGGCTAAAAATGTGAAAAATAAAATGTACTTAACGCGATGCATGACTAAGGCTAAATATTAAAATTAGTCAAATATTTGCACGTGGGTTCCCACTTAGAACAATAACATACTACAGTGACCTGCTTCAACTGACGCATCTGCGAAAATAAAGTTAAGAGAAAGTAGTTGTCTGGCTGGTGGTAGATCATAAGGTGAGTGGCGTGAAAAAAGTAACGCCAAACTTTCCTTGCTTACGCCAGTTGATTTTCTGCGGTTGAAAATCCAGTTCCATAAGTGTGCAAATGGTTTCGATTTGTTTACCGTTATTCCACAAATTTAGCTAACATTTTCTGTGGAATGTGTTTCTTAAAACCGGGTTCTGATTTTCAGATCCTTATTAATATACATTTGTAGAATTCGTGCTTTTAGAAAAAAGATTGAGGTTTACTTATATTTTAATTGTTTTCAATAAGAAATGTAATTAAGTATTGCCTAATATATACCGTAAAATCCGGTGTATAACGCGCACTTTTAACACAAAAAGTAAGATCGAAATTTGAGGGTGCGCGTTATACACCGGGTATAAAAATAAGAGCTTAAAAAATGAAAAAAGATGAGCATAGAAAAAAAAATTAGATTTCTACATATATCGAAATACTGTTTATTTAAAAGAAATGACATTTCTTACGAAGTTAAAGGGTTGCATTTCTAGAAGTATCCTATTTTTTTCAAAAGTCTGCAATAATTCATCGAATAAATGATTTCAAAACATTCGAGCATTGTTTACGTGCATTCCAAGTTTCTTCGTAGAAAAGGGGGTGCGCGTGACACGGCGAATACACCTAAAAACTAAAAATTTCGGCTAAGTATGGGTGCGCGTTATACGCCGTATTTTACGGTATATTACGATTTTCTGGGTGTTGTAATGTGTTAAATACTTTTAAGTATTAATACTCAAGAGAAATGGATCTCAAATATAACATTTCAGTCCAGTAACCAGTTTCACAGAATAAAAGTGTTTGTGTGTCAATTCTTTCTATACATAGTTGAAGAATAATTATCTTATCCTTCTATCCATAGAATATTGATTCAATGACAATAATCTCAAATATTGATATTTTATCTTAAATTGGATTTAAAAGTCCTAAACGCGCGCGTTCCTAGAGAATAGTCAAAACGTAAAATTTTTTTCCCCAGTAAATTAGTATTTATTTGGCATTAAAATAAAAGTATACTATTTTAAAACTTTTTCTGCTAATCTTGGATCAAATATTTATACTGCTAGAAAGTTTTTTGAGAGTAAATGTATCTTTTATTGTGTGATAATGTATGACAATTATGAGAGACCGATTTTAATTAAAATTATTGATATTTGATTTGCCTTCCTA
The DNA here is from genome assembly GCA_019973955.1 of Trichonephila inaurata madagascariensis. Taxonomy (NCBI): domain Eukaryota; kingdom Metazoa; phylum Arthropoda; class Arachnida; order Araneae; family Nephilidae; genus Trichonephila; species Trichonephila inaurata. The sequence goes on from BMAV01018442.1 coordinate 483,120, forward strand.
GTCATATTACTGCAAATTCGATGAACAGCCTTTTTTAAACCGCAGTCCTGATAATTTTTCAATTTCGAGCATCAAGAGGTAAGTTGAGGACTCTTTTTAGTCGATAAATTTTCCTTACCAAAATATTTTTGACTATATAGGTCTGACTGTCTTACTCAAAAATAATTCCATTCCACTCAAAATGTCCATTCATTTTAATACAAAACATAGAATTATACTTTTTCACACGCAGGTGACGTAAGAATTCGTCTTTTAAAATTTTATAAACGTTTCAGAGAAATTAATTTATTTAGAATTTAACTAATTTCTATGTATATACATGTGTGTCTGTGGATTTTATTTCCCGGGTCGTAATTTGTCTTGCTAAATATTTTAGCGATTTTATGTCATTTCGATTTTAGTAATACAAGTTCTTAATCTCGAATATTGCATTCATTTAAGTTTACATCATATCGTAAATATGTAAAATGTAATGCATTTCTAACATCGGGAAGGGCACGTACTTTTTGCTTCAATTCATTATGATAAAAAAAACCCTATTATGATAAAAAATAATAATAAGTGTTGGCGCCCTGTTCGTGATGTCTAAGATGACGCTAAAGCGTAGGAATGAGGTCATTGAAATACCCGAGTTACCGGTTAGAAAGCCAGGTATTGCATCTACAAAGCTTTCTCCACATTTTGTTGGTTAAAAAAAAGACCTATAAAAGGGGCAAATATTTTAGGTTCAAAGGTTACATACAATCTGAATCTTATTGTTTAATTACATTAACTCACAAAGAAAGAAATTAAGATTCTTATATTTATTTTAGAATTTCTCTCTTGAAATAAGCAAAAGTATATATAAGACACAACAAAAATTCGCAACTTTTTTCAAAAAAAGAAAAAAGTTCTTAGAATTAATATATGTTGATTTTTTACTAATGTACAAAGAGCAGTATATTATATCACGTTTTCCATTTCAGTTTGTAACAGTCTTTTTTTTTTCCATTTAAAAAAAAAATTTCATATTTTTTCTCCTATACTATAATAGCAAAAGGATTTTTTACTTAAAAATATTAAAGTGAAAAAAGTACTCATTTATACTTAAATTTTAAGAAGTCTGTATAATAAACTGTAGGGTAATAAAAAAAAAAAAGAAAGGTACTTTTAACTCCACAGTGTTTTTAGTCACTTGCAAGCTATTCGTGGCATAAATTTATCATGTATACGCTCATTAATTTTTGGATTTTATTTTTTCATAAAAATTTGATTAACTGTTATGCCTCTGTAGTTATATTTTTCCAAAAAATACTGAGGATATCGCTCTTACGAAAATAGTATACTAATGATTGCAAATACCTATGTGTGCATTTTACTAGAGCTTGATATTGATTATTTTAATCTAGGATTCATAGATTCTTTTCTATCTTTTTTTCTCTAATTTCGATTAATCTGTCCTTTTTCTCTGTTTTTATATTTTTAGAATAAAAATTTTCCTGCTTATGCTGGTAAGAAGTAAAGAGTTAATTTTTGTGTGTGTGTAGACAATCTTACTCTGCTACTTTTCTCATTTAAAAAACAATTTCTCAAAAACAATTTCTTCGTAAAAGCGTTAAACCTATTTTATATTTCAATCTAAGCTCCTACAGACATAGAATATTTTTGAAATAAAGAGTAATTTGTATCCAATGTAAAAAAAAATTTATTTTTACATTTTATTTATTTATTTTTTATTTATTTATTTTTTGAAATAATGTGTATTTTCCAGCATAAAAACTTCGAAAGTTTTTATCTGGGATTTAATTTAGAATAGATTATATATATATATATATATATATATATATATACACCATTCTTTTGTCTCAAATTTTGTCATATATAGATGAACGAAAATTAATAAGCAAAAATTTTTAAAGAAATTTTTTGTTGCAATCCATGTACGCTATACTGAAATGTTACGGAAATTAAAATTAACTTCTTAAGTAAAATATCAATAACTTATAATTATTTTTTTTATTCAGCCACTTTGTTTATAGAGGTTACCTCATTTAATAAAGTGCATTGGTTGATATTTATCACGTGATCCACAAGTTGGAAAGAAAATGTCTCAATCTAATTTTTATGCGTTTTTATAATTTCACAGCAGTCGTTCATTGTGATATAAGTATATTAAAAATTTCCCAATCTTTTCTAATCTTAATTATTTCACAGCACTCGTTCATTCTGATATATAAATATATTAAAAATTTAACAATCTTTTCTAATCTTAATTATTTCACAGTACTCGTTCGCTTTTACGAGTATGTTAAAAATTTTAACATTGAAAAAATACACAAAGAAACTAAACAAAAATTTTAAATTTAATTTTTTTATTTTATTTTGCTTAGAGAAACATACATATTATTGATTACTCAAAAATAACCACGAAAGAAAATTTTAATTAATATGCATTTTCTTACAAAAATCCCAAACAAACCAGAATTAAAGATTTACTTGTTATTTTAGCACTCTTTTCTTCTCTAAGTTACATGGTTTTAGTTCGCTTTATATAAAAATTTAAATTATTCACAATAGACTCTATATTTATGAGTTATATTATTGTGTATTTAGAATTGGTTATCCTCAAGTAGCATTTTTGATAAATATGAGTCGAATTAAATATTTATTTGTAAAATACTTTGAGCCAACAATATATATTTTATTAGAATTATTACAATTCGTTAATTATATTTTGATTAAAAAAGCATACACTTCACATTCACAACACTTTTTTTAACTTTTTAATTATTTATTTATTGTTTGAATATACAAAAAATAAAATTTCGAATTAAAAAATTTGATTTAAATCGATGAGTGGGTTTTATCGATATATTTTAGCATTTGACGAAGTAAATTCTAATTTCAATTTGGATAGATAAATTTACATTCATCTAGAAACTCATTTGTGTTCAAGAATTTCACAGGAAATGTGTGATTCTTGTATGGAATCATCATTCATTACGAATTTGGTTTTAATTTACATCGCACTCTGAAGCAAAACAAGGGCTATTAGTAGCGAACTTCGTAATTTCGAACCTCCATCAAATGACGAGAATGACACCTGATCTGGTACCACCTCTCCTAACTCCCACACCTTGCCAACGGGAGGACTTTGAGCCTCAACAGATTTAATATGTATGAGCCGCTCTACACGCGAGTCTTCAGTAGCACTGGGGCTCTCTAACCCGCTACTCAACAACGTCATTGACCATAACCATTCTGCTACCGCGGCTACTCATTCATTGCGAAATTTTTACTTATTTATTACATTCCTTGTGCACTGTATTTCTTTTTATTATGTATTTCTTCTTTACTAAATTTAAAACAATTTAAAGACCATTACATTAAAAAACACTTTTTAAACTTTAACTTACATTTTTAATTAAATCATTTTTCCTCTATTGACTATTTTATTTTTTTCCCTGCAATAGTTGTCGAGAATAACATCAACAATTACTTGTATCCAAATGCTTTAAAGTATCCGACTACATTCGGAACCGTGATTTTGCAAAAGCGCATAAATGGATAATTTTCATGATATTTAGTGTCACTTAGATTAGAATACATGTATAAAGTTGTTTTAAGGACATTTTGACAAAAAAAATTATTTAAATACAATATTTTGGCAAAAAATTAACTTAGAATAACCTTTTTTCAAAAAATTCTCTCTCCTTTTATAAGAAATGCTTCTATTATAATAATATTTTGCCTGTCTATAGCTCAGACGTCTGTACAGAGGCTCAACTAGAATTTTTGAAATATATAACTTAGAAGTGGGTTTATCCATATTTTACGACAACAGAGGAGGGGGGCAATTTTAAGAAAAAAACGCCGATAATTATTTCAATTGGTGGTAACTCTGAAAATAATGTGAATTTTTCAAAAATTCTAGTTGAGCCTCTGTAAAGAGGTCTGAGCTATATACAGACAAAACATTAAAACAATAGAAGCATTTTTCACAAAAGGAGAGCATTTTGAAAAAAGGTTATTCTAAGTTAATTTTTTGCCACAATATTGTACTTAAATAATTTTTGTCAAAATGTCCTTAAAACAATTTCATACATGCATTCTAATCTAAGTAACACTAAATATCATGAAAGTTATCAATTTATGCGCTTTTCTAAAATCACAGTTCCGAACATAGTCGGATACCTTAAGTACATTTCATATCGATTGATTGATCGGTTTCTTATCCACTCTGCACATGGATGCTTCACGAGGGAGGATGGAGATATACCTCGTCATTTTGAACCCCGATCAAGTAACGAGGACGGCCTCTGCGTTGTCATTCCCCTCTCCAGACTTCCGCAACATGTCAACGTGAAGATTTTGAGTCTCGATAGATTTAACGTGCCTCTTCCCCTCAACATAACGAAAGGAAGTCCTAGTGCAAGTGTTGTCCTCGTTACTTGACTGTTTGACAAAATTAAGAGATCCGTCTTCAATAGCTTTGTGTTGTTTCGAAATGGGACGTTAATCAATCAATTAATCGATACGGACGGTCTTAAGTACCACCAGGGCTCGACAGAAACAACAACGAGCACGAGTTCACGACTATGACCATTTTTTACAGCGACCAAATATTTAAAGTTGAAATAGGTATGCGTAAAACCACAGTAGAAACAGAGTTAATTGATTCAAGAGGTGTTTTGTCATAAATAACGAACAAAAGTATCAAATTTTCATTGCGAAGAATCTACGTACTCTTACAATTATAAAACTTTCAGCTTCATTTTAAACGCTTTTGGAAAGGTGCTACGCCATAGCGCGTATTGAAAGTTTAATAAGAATCATTTTAAATAGCGATTCATACTTTTTGTGAAATATGGATGATTTACTTCTTGGAACTTCTGCATTTGAGGCTCTGAAAACTTTTTTTTTTCATTTCGTAAGATTTTCTTTAATATTGATTCAATTGTAGGCTAATCCGTGTTTCATTATATTATTTAAAAAATTTTTTTCCAATTTTATTTTTTCGTCTAAAATATTGACTTTTAGACGGTAAGCAGAAAATATAAGAATATTTACAGAAATGAAATTTTGTGTGTTTTTTTTAGAATAGCTTAACTATCCTTATTAAAAAGTAAATCATATTCATTCAATATATATATTTAAAAAAATGTTTTCTTCCCGCTAATCGAGAATAATTTCTTTCATAGTCTGATTATATGGTTTAACATAAGTCATTGTGAATTCATCAAGATTTTTTAATCACTTTTTACTAGTCTTACCTGTTATCAAGGATAAAAATAAATCTGTATTTTTTTTTCAGGAACAACACGTACCTAAGGCTACAGGTAAAACTGGTAATTGGCATCTGATTTTATATTCAATTTTTTAGATACGGTAATCGGATTCTCTGAATGATTTTTTTTTTTTTTTTTTTTTTTTGACGTGTCACATTAAATGAACGCCGATCATGTATTTTTCATGTTCCAACTCATACATTTTTAAAAATATGCGTTATAAACTCAAGAACTACGCTTCATCTTTTACATTGTTCTTCAAAAAATAAAATAAAGCTTCTGAAATTCATATTAGAAGGGATTTAATTGGATATATTGGTCGCTGCAATTATCTTGACGCAAAAACAACACGACCTTCTCGAAAAAATTCAAAATGCATTCCAGAATCTTCCTAGGACAAAAGACTATCCTCAAAAATAAAACAATACTTTGATGTGTTTACTATGATATATGATTACGCGAAAGTGCTCTCTGAAAAAATAGATTTATTCAAGTTATTTTTCAATATTAATTTTTATACGCTTCATACTATTTGTATAGTATTAAATAAGTATATGTTTTGAAATTTGAAACTCGTTTCCTAATTTAAGGTATCCGACTACGTTCGGAACCATGATTTTGAAAATGCATATAAATGAACAAATTTTTTGATATATTTAGTGTCATCTGAATTACATAATAAACATATAAAATTGTCTTAGGAATATAAATACAATAAAAAATTACTTAAATAAAGAAAGAATGTGAAATATTTACTAAAAATTATCCTTTTATGTGTGGAAAGTGAGTGGCCACGCGGTAGCCTAGTTTTCAAGGTATCGGATCGTGGCTGGCTTGTCACGAGTTCGAGCCCAGTACCACTAAGGACCCGCTGTGCAGGGGAGCGATGCACGTTAAACCTGTCGAGAGCTGAAACGTCCTTCCATAGGTGTGGTGTGGTAGTTAGGAGAGGGGGTGCCAGCTCAGGTGTCGTCCACGTCACTTGACCATGGTTCAAAATTACGTGGCCCATCGCCAAAGGCCCTCGTGTAGCTGAACAGAGAGTGCGACGTTAATATTCACTCACTCACTTTATAGAAGGTACTCCTATAATATTATTTTGCTTATATATATATATATATATAGATAGATAGATAGATAGATAGATAAGACCTTTTTATACAAAGCCTGAATTACGATTTTTGAAAAATTCACATAATTTTCAGAGTTACCATCAACTGAAGTATTTATCAAATGCCTGGGTTATATATATATATTGACCATCAGGTCATTAGGCAAACCATCAATTAAAGTAACAGCCGATGTTTTTTTTAAAAATTTCTCAATTTTGATGTGTTAAAATATGAATAAATCCACTTTTCTAAATAATATATTTTCAAATTTCTTGTTCAGGCTCTGTATAAAAGTTTAAGCTATACATAGGCAAATTATTATTATTATTATAGAAGCAGTTTCCATAAAAGGAGAATGTTTTGTAAATATTTCATTCTTTTTCTTCATTTTTTGCCGAAAAATTGCATATAAGTTATTTTTTCTCGTAATAATACTCTTAATACAATTGTATATACATATTCTAATTCAGACGTTGATAAATATCAAAATAATTATTCATATTTATATGCTTTTTCAAAACCACTTTCCGAACGTATATCTTAAATTGAGATTGGGTTAGTTAAAAGCAATTGTGCTCCCATGGAAGCCGAATGGTCATGATCTCGAACTTGTACCCGGTGTTATTTCTGCCGAGTCGTGGGTTGAGTCCTGATGCACATTAAATCTTAAAACTTAACTCAGTGACGCGACAGTCCATGAGGACCAAGGCCTACAATGCCCAACTCAGTATACGTGACCTTGGGCCCTGAGGTGAATGAGCAGATGTTTCGGTCAATTGGTCAGTCTGACGCTAAGCCTCCAGTGTTAAGTTCCCAAACAAGTTTGGTACTCATTTATCGACCCACTGAAGGGATGAAAGGCTGAGTTGTCTTTGCACTGACCGGGGTTTGAGCCTCGAACCTGTGGCGTGTAAGCTCGATGTGCACTAACCACTCAGCCACTGGGCTTCACATTAAATCTTGCGAGGCCCAAATTCTTAAGGTTGGCGTGATCAGGTGTCTTCTTCGTCACTTAACAATTATTCATAATTCCGTGGTCCACCGTTAACCATGTTGCTTCACAGTGCAACGTTAATAAACAAAATGAATAATTATTTTATTTCTTCTACTAATAACGTTTATTTTCGTTCATTTGTCTTTCAAAATTACGAGGGTATTCTAACATCTTACTCGTTTATTTCTTTTTCAATGCCTACTATTCACACCCTGCCTATATATAACCTTATATATCTTGTTCAAATTTTCAATCCTTAATAAAATACTTTCTATTCATCCATTCAAGTTCAAATACATTTTTTAAACTTGCAGTGGATGACACTTGATGTTAATACATTTTTTCAAACATTAATTCATTAATGAAATTAAAAAACGAATAAATTGTAACAAACAAAATTAACAGTCCAACAGCATATATAGAAAGGAAAAATCGTTCTTTGTGTTCCTGTAGCGCAATATATAGGGCGTTTTTCTTTTAATCCAAAGGTCGTGGGTTCGAACCCACTTGGGCTGGCCTAATTTCTGAGCATATGATTTCTTTTTTAATATATTATTTTATTAGAATAATTAAATATAATTAATGAATAAATAGTTGCAAACAAAAAAAAATAGTCCAACACCCTACATATAAAGGAAAATTGCAAGGAAAATCGCTTTCTATTTTGTCATTTAATATTGTGATTCTATCATATGTATTTATATCAATTGTAAATATTTAATAAAAAGTAACTAAAATAAAATAAGTAGGAACTGACTTAAAAAAAATTATTTATATCTCTTGTTACTACTCTCTCTCTATGAGTCTGAACTTAAGATTCATACTGAAGCTTTTCACCATTAGATATATATATATATCAAATTTTTTTCACGGCATGAAATTAGCGTCAATACCATGCGAGTCAATGACAGATTTAAATAAGAGATGGGCTTTTGTCTTACTCGGACAAGGAAATTTTATTATGTATTTTCTTTTAAATGATTTATTTTTATTTTAAAGCCACACATTGAAAGTTTTTATATGTTACTGAAAATTACAGGATATTTCTTTCTTTCTACGATTATTTTTATCGTAGAATTAAAAACAATACAACTCTAAAATTTTCAAATAAATGTTTCCATAATCCGTTGTTTTTCATTGAAGTTAGACGTAATGTGTTAAATGTAAATAGCATGGACCTTAGCATTAAGAGCACAAAATGGTGCACATATTTAAAAAAATTGCTGGAGCCGCCTATGACGTAAGCCAAATGTTCAGATCTCAGTGAAACGTTTCACTTAGCACTGAAAAAAAAAAGAGTAAGATGAGATTTTTTCCGTACTTGACACATGCTTATCATTCTCAACAACTAAGCGTTTTTCTTTTTCATAATCGTTGTGCTGTTACATAGCATTTCAGATCTAAAGGTAGTCTGTTATAGGTATTGTAAACTGTATTAAAAGACTATAGGTCAATTAAATGCTCTTTAATGTTTTTAAGTATAATATTGTTGTTGTTGTGACTAATGCCACTTTCCTGACGAAGTCAGATCGAGGCCCACGAAATTCATCGCGGCTAAGGGCTAAAATTTTTACGCCTGTCGTTAGCCTTAGCTTTTAGCACCATGCAGGTGACAGTATGATTTTGCTCGGTTCCACACCAATTTAGAGGGAGAAAACCCTGGGGGTGGCCAGGAGCCTCTCACCTCTCTTCCCCTTCTACCAACGACACGAGAGGACTTGCGGCTCGACGGCTATTTAGAGTACCCCCATGCCGCAAAGGCACTATACATTTACAAACATCCATGTCTTCTCCGGGATTCGAACCCAGTCCCTACGGCACCGCAGTCAGTGTCGCTAACCACTATACCGGTTGGCCGAATATTGTTATACATACCAACGGGTAACCTGGTGGTACAATCATGATACAGTGGTTGGAAATTTTAGATTTCCCTTCACCAAAGAACATAGTGGATAGTTGAATTCAAGGTTTGAAAAATTGATTGATTTTACTTTTAATTTACATCTCACATTTTGAAGCAACACGAAGGTTTCTGGTGGGATTCCCGGAAGGAACCAAGCTCCCCCAAAAGGGTTTAGAGCTACAAATTGATCCCTTATTAAAGTAACCACTATCGCATTTAACTTTTATGGAACGAAATTTTTATCTTTCATTTTTTTACAGCAGAATTACACAAAGGTCAGTTTACAAAACTTACACATATTTTCACAAGTTCAATCGTAAAGTTCAGTTCAGTTCAGTTTAGTACAGTGATGATCACTGTAAAAATGGAGACTTGGCCAACGCCTTACGCTCCGATGTATTATGAATCAGATCTTAGCTTGAGTTGTAATGTACGGTTAGTGATTGCACTGTCTTATCAGTAGTTTTAACTTTTGCCTTGTGTTTTAACTGAAATTGAAGAAAGTGGAATATTGAAAATCTATTAATTAGAATTTTAGAATCTTTTGGTTGATGTTAAGAATTCTTCAACTTTTTGAACTTGCTCTATTGTTTTACGTTTCGCTATTGAGTAATACGACCATTCTCCGTGGTTGGAGATAAAATATTTCAAAATTTCACGCTGCGATTTGTATTTGATACAGTTTAATATAAAATGTTCACTAGTTTCTGGTACTTGACAATCCGCACACGAAGGAGAATCTGTTTGTTTAAAAAGGAAATAAATATCATTTAATGGTAATTTCTTAGCTCGCAACTTATTGATTAAAACTTCTGTATTTCTATTTTTTGCTGTCTGTCTATTCCACTTTTCAAGATGAGAAATATAAATAAAATTTTTGTCTTTTGCTTTTTCTCCATATTTCTTCGTTTTTATTTTTGTGTTGTTTTTTGAAATATGTATGTAAGTCTTCCCAAGTAATCCAAGGAATAATATTCCACGGTTCTGGAGAGGTTTTAGCTGACTTATCAACTCTTCTTCATTAACCTCTATTCCTTTGTGAGCTGGTACCCAAATGAATGTAATTGATTGAGCTATTTGGAGGCACTCATGTAAAGTTGAATTTAAATTTAATACTATCGTATTGGATTTTCTATTAATATTTTGGATACTTTTTAAGCTGTCCGTCAGGATGACATAGTTTTCTATTTCAGAAACCCAATTTTTTAACGCAGTCCATATGGCTATAGCTTCAGCTGTGAAAATTGAAATAATTTCTTTCAGTATAAAATTTTGTCGAACTTTTTTCTTGGGGATCAAAATTCCTATATTGACGTTTGATTAGAATTTTTTGAATCATCTGTTGCTATTATGATATTGTTATTAAAGTTTGACTGAATGTAATCATTAAACACACAACATTTTGTACTATGACATCTGGAAGATCCTTGTTTTAAAATGGTAGTTCATGAGTATAGATGTTTATTTTGTGATTTTCATAGATTGGAGGAGGAGGGATCCACTGAAGAATACCCACTTTAGATATACATAGTTCTTGGAGCAGGTTGATTGCCTTTTGAAAAGTACTGATTTCTTTTTCTCTATATTTATAAAAAATATAATTTATATCCCAAAATAACTTTGCGTTCGGTGACCAGGCTTTTAATGCTATTTGTTTAGTTATAAATTTTTGGCAAAGGAAATTATGACGATTAATACTTCCATTCATAGACTCTGCTCTTAATAAATCTAACGGGGTGTTTCTTGGGAGACCTAGGGCTAAGCGTAAGGCAGCATTGTAAATCGGTTCTAATTTCTGTCTGTTGCTATTGCTAGAAAAGGAAAAAGTTGACTTCCATAGTCAAAGATAGAACGGATTGAGGCATTAATAATATTTAAAAGGTGATCAAATCTTGTTCCTATTTTCGGAGAAGATAAAGCTTTAATGGCATTTAAATATTTGAATCTTTTCTGACGTAGGTAATGTATATGATTTTTCCAGGTGATATTGGGGTCGAAGATTATACCCAGGATTTTTTTTTTTAAGATTCTTCACTTCGGGAATAGGTTTGTCGCATATTTTAAGTAATGGAGGTATTGTGCTTCTTTTTCTGGAAAAGTTGATTAGGCTACTTTTTTTTGGAGAGGTGGACAATCTCCATTTTTTACACCAGACTGAAATATTATTTAAAGATTCTTGCATTTCGCCTATTGTTTTATTCCAATTTGTACCGCTATTGTATAAAAATATGTCATCTGCGTAAACCAGAAGATGNGCATTTTGCCTATTGTTTTATTCCAATTTGTACCGCTATTGTATAAAAATATGTCATCCGCGTAAACCAGAAGATGGCTGTCGTGTTGAATTTCAAACATATCTGCCATATAAATCATAAATAGAAAAGGACTTAAGCTACAACCCTGGGGTACACCATAATTATTTTTAATGATTTTTGAAAAATTGTTCCTCCATTTAATTTGAATTGTTCTCTGATGTAAGAAGTTTTGTATCCATCGTAGCAATCTACCAGAGTATCCAACTTTTTTTTAATCTAGAAACAAGGCCACTTGGCCACACTGAGTCATATGCTGCTTTAATATCTAATGCTATCAAAATAAAATATTCCTTGCGTTCTCTAGCCAGTATAATATCATGTTGTAACTGAAGTAATGTATTAATGTTGCTTCTATGAGGGTAAAAACCATGATGATTAACATGAAAAAATTTTATTTTGAAAACTGAAATCTAAGATTCTATGCAGAATCATTCTTTCTAATAATTTGGCAATTACTGAAGTAAGAGATATAGAGGACGGTATGAGACGAAACTTCCTTGGGATTTTTGTGAGGTTTTATGAAAGGTAGAATAATTGCGTGAGTCCAATCTTTTGGAATTTGACTTGAAGACCAACTGTCATTAAAGGAATTCAGGAGAAGATTTATTGCTTTGATGGGGAGATGGTTAATTGTTTGGAGAGAAATCTTATCATGCCCTGGACTGCTGTTCTTTTGATGAGATATTGCTATTTCTAATTCTTTTAATTAAAGAGAAGGGTTTATTAATATCTTGACTTTTGTCCGGAATATAGATATTTGGAATACTATCGTTGTTTCGTTTTGCGTAATATTGTAAAAAACAGTCGGCTTGGGATTGTTCGTTTGTTAGTATGGTTTCGTTATTCTCAATAATATTAAATGAAGAATAGTTAGTATTTTTTCTATTTTTGATTATTCGGATTATTTTAAAAAGAACTTTATAGGAGAAGAGATTTTTTTCACATGTCTTGTGCCAAAAGTTTTCTTTACAGGCTTTGATTGTTCGTTTAAGTTTTGTGCTTACTTTATATTTTATCAAGTCTTCTTTAAAGTTTTTTCTTGCTTTATTAAGGAGTTTTCTTTTTATTGCTCTTAAAAGTCCGCATGCTGCTGTCCACCATGGAGCTCTTGAACTGATCTGGTTTTTTTGGTTCTTGAGATAAGATTTGAGCTTTTTTAATTTCTTCTATAATATTTATATTTACGTTTCATTTAAATTTAACTTTTGTTGAATGATATTGATAAATTTATTCCAATTTGTTTTTTGTTTAAAATTATTTGTTGCTGAGCTGTTTGTTCTTTTGTAATTAATAATTATAGCGAAATGGTCACTTCCAAAATTATCGGTATTTGTGGACCATAATAAATCGTAATTTAAATTTATAGATGCTAAATAAAGATCTATAGAAGTAAAAATTCCCGATGAATGGAGATAAGTTGGGCTTTTATCGTTTAATAATATTAAGTCATTTTCAATAATCCAATCAAAAATCTTTTTTCCAGAAGCATTGGAATTTTTTGATCCCCATATCTCATGAGATGCATTGAAATCTCCCAATATCAAACTGTGATTA